>JAREIS010000565.1:0-161375 GCA_030060385.1 Muscicapa striata striata | reverse complement strand
CTCAGGCGATCGCTGGGGGCAGCCCAGGGCCCGGGCGGGCCCGGCCCCGCGGGGGGCCCGGGGCCGGAAGTGACGCTTCCCCCCGCCCCCCCGGTCGCGGCGGCCCCGCATCGCTCGGGGGGGGTGGGGCCCGGGCCCGGGCCCCCGCATCCCCGCCACCCGCCGCCCCCGGGCCCCCCATCGCGCGTTCCTCCCGCCCCCCCGCCCCCCCCGCCCTCCCGCGTCCCCCCGGCGCTCCGGGGCCCCGCCGCCGGGGGGGCCCCGCGCGGGGGGCCGCCCCGTTGTGCGCTCCAAATGGCGGCGCCGGGGTCGCCACTGGAGCGGAAGCGCTCGCCACGCCCGCGTCCCTCGGGGGTCGCGGTGGCCACTCGGCCACTACTGACCCTCCTCAGGGGGTCCTGGGCCAGTGGGGATCGCGCAGTGCTGGCCACGTTCTCTGCGGGGGGTTGGTGGTCCTTGAGCCCCTTTGGGGTCGGGTGTTGGTGGCCACGAGGCCGCTGTTGGTGGCCCAGGGGTGGTCAGCGGTCCTGGAGGCGATGTTGGTGTCCTGTGGGTGGTCAGCGGTGTCGTGGGCGATCAGTGGCCCCGTGACTGATAACAGTGGTCCCATGGGCGATGTCAGTAGCCCCCTGTGTGGTCCGTAGCCCCGTGGCTGATATCGGTGGTCCCAGGGGCAGTCAGTAGCCCCATGTTTGATATCAGTAGCCCCATGTTTGATATCAGTAGCCCCGTGTTTGATGTCAGTAGCCCCATGTTTGATATCAGTAGCCCCGTGTTTGATGTCAGTAGCCGCAGGAGTGATCAGTAGCCCGGTGGCTGATACCGGTAGTGCCATGGGCAGTCAGTAGCCTTGTGGTTGATATCAGTAGCCCCGTGGGCAGTCAGTAGCCCCGTGGCTGATATCAGTAGCCCCATGGGTGGTCAGTAGCCCCACGGCTGATATCAGTAGCCCAGTGGACAGTCAGTGGTTCTGTGGTTTGTCAGTAGCCCCATATCTGTTTCCAGTAGCCCCACGGGTTGTCTGTAGCCCCACGGGCAGTCAGTAGCCCCCTATCCAATCCCAGTAGCCCCACAGTGCCCTCACTAGCCCGACCCTGCCCTCAGTAGCCTCGTGGATTGTCACTAGCCCCATGGATTGTGACTAGCCCCATCCTGCCCTCATTAGCTCCATGGATTGTCACTAGCCCCATATCCAATCCCAGTAGCCCACTGTGCCCTCACTAGCCCCATGGATTGTCACTAGCCCCACAGGTCTCTCAGTAGCCCCATGGATTGTCAGTAGCCCCACGGGCAGTCAGTAGCCCCCTATCCCACCCCAGTAGCCCCATGGGCAGTCAGTAGCCCCCTATCCCATCTCAGTAGCCCCATGGGCAGTCAGTAGCCCCTCTCCTACCCCAGTAGCCCCATGGGCAGTCAGTAGCCCCCTATCCCATCTCAGTAGCCCCATGGGCAGTCAGTAGCCCCCTATCCCATCTCAGTAGCCCCACGGGCAGTCAGTAGCCCCCTATCCAATCCCAGTAGCCCCACGGGCAGTCAGTAGCCCCCTATCCCATCTCAGTAGCCCCACGGGCAGTCAGTAGCCCCCTATCCAATCCCAGTAGCCCCATGGGCAGTCAGTAGCCCCTGTCCCATCCCAGTAGCCCCATGGGCAGTCAGTAGCCCCATGGGCAGTCAGTAGCCCCCTGTCCCACCCCAGTAGCCCCACGGGCAGTCAGTAGCCCCATGGATTGTCAGTAGCCCCCTGTCCCACCCCGGTAGCCGCACCCCCTCAGCAGCCCCGTTTCCCCCGGTAGCCGCGGCATGGCGGAGAACGACGTGGACAACGAGCTGCTGGACTACGAGGACGATGAGGTGGAGAACGCGGCGGGCGCCGACGGCGCCGAGGCCGCGCCCAAGAAGGACGTGAAGGGCTCCTACGTGTCCATCCACAGCTCGGGATTCCGCGACTTCCTGCTCAAACCCGAGCTGCTGCGCGCCATCGTCGACTGCGGCTTCGAGCACCCCTCCGAAGGTAGCCACACTGGGATTGAGGGTAGCCACAGTGGGATTGAGGGTAGCCACACTGGGATGGGATAGTCACACTGGGATGGGATAGCCACAGTGGGATGGGATAGTCACACTGAGGTTGGGGTAGCCACACTGGGATGGGATAGCCACACTGGGGTTTGGGGCATTGAGCTGCTGCGGGCCATCGTGGACTGTGGCTTCGAGCACCCCTCTGAAGGTAGCCACAGTGGGATTGAGGGTAGCCATGGGGGAACTGGGGCGGTTTAAGGGGGGCCATCATGGACTGTGGCTTCAAGCACTGCTCTGAAGGTAGCCATGGGGGCTCTGGGGGCTTTGGGGCACTCTGGGGTGTATTGGGTGTGTCTGTGATGCTCTGGGGGTCTCTGTGCTGTTTGGGGGGGCTCTCTGGGGGTCCCCGCTGACCCCTGTCCCCGCTGTGTCTGTGTCCCCCCAGTGCAGCACGAGTGCATCCCCCAGGCCATCCTGGGCATGGACGTGCTGTGCCAGGCCAAGTCCGGCATGGGCAAACGGCCGTGTTTGTGCTGGCCACACTGCAGCAGCTGGAGCCCGTCACTGGCCAGGTATGGGGGCTGGGGGTTTGGGGGCCTGGGGGGCTGGGAGAGGCTGGGGGCAGGGGGTTTGGGGAGGGGGCACAGAGGGGCACAGGGGGCACAGGGCAGGGGCAACACGGCCGTGTTTGTGCTGGCCACGCTGCAGCAGCTGGAGCCCGTCACTGGCCAGGTATGGGGGGTTTGGGGGCTGGGGGCTGGGGGTTTGGGGGCTGGGGGGTTTGGGGGGCTGGGGGGTTGGGGAGGGGGCACAGAGGGGCACAGGGGGCACAGGGCAGGGGCAAACACGGCCGTGTTTGTGCTGGCCACACTGCAGCAGCTGGAGCCCGTCACTGGCCAGGTATGGGGGTTTGGGGGTTTGGGGAGGGGGCACAGGGGGTACAGGGCACTGAGGTGTCACTCAGTGTCACTCAGGTGTCCCCAGGTATCACTCAGGTGTCCCTGTCCCCATGTCCCCAGGTGTCACTCAGTGTCCCCAGGTGTCCCCAGGTGTCACTCAGGTGTCACTCAGTGTTACTCAGTGTCCCCAGGTGTCCCCAGGTATCACTCAATGTCCCTGTCCCCATGTCCCCAGGTGTCCCCAGGTGTCACTCAGTGTCACTCAGTGTCCCCAGGTGTCACTCAGGTGTCACTCAGGTGTCCCCAGGTGTCCCCAGGTGTCCCCAGGTGTCGCTCAGTGTCCCCAGGTGCCGCTCAGTGTCCCTGTGTGTGTCCCCAGGTGTCACTCAGGTGTCACTCAGGTGTCCCCAGGTGCCGCTCAGTGTCCCCAGGTGTCGCTCAGTGTCCCCAGGTGTCGCTCAGTGTCCCCAGGTGCCGCTCAGTGTCCCTGTGTGTGTCCCCAGGTGTCGGTGCTGGTGATGTGCCACACCCGTGAGCTCGCCTTCCAGATCAGCAAGGAGTACGAGCGCTTCTCCAAGTACATGCCCAGCGTCAAGGTGGGGCCTGGGGGGCCTGGGGGGCCTGGGGGGGCCTGGGGCTGCTTTTGGGGGTGTCTCTGGGCTGGTTTTGGGGTGGTTTGGGGTGATTTTGGCAGAGGTGGCAGTGTTTTTTGGGGGTTTGTCCATCCCAGATTTCTGGGATATTTCTGGGATATTTTGGGGTGCAGGAGGCAGTGTTTCTCGGGGGTCTGTCCATCCCAGGTTTTTGGGATATTTTGGGATATTTTTAGTATATTTTGGGGTGCAGGAGGCAGTGTTTTTTGAGGGTCTGTCCATCCCAGATTTCTGGGGTGATTTTGAGCTATTTCTGGGATATTTTGGGGTGCAGGTGGCAGTGTTTTTTGGGGGTTTGTCCATCCCAGATTTCTGGGGTAATTTCGGGTTATTTCTGGGATATTTTGGGGTGCAGGTGGCAGTGTTTTTTGGGGGTTTGTCCATCCCAGATTCCTGGGGTAATTATTTCTGGGATATTTTGGGGTGCAGGTGGCAGTGTTTTTTGGGGGTCTGTCCATCCCAGATTTCTGGGGTAATTTTGGGATATTTCTGGCTGTTTTTGGGGTGCAGGTGGCAGTGTTTTTCGGGGGCCTGTCCATCAAGAAGGACGAGGAGGTGCTCAAGAAGAACTGTCCCCACATCGTGGTGGGGACCCCGGGCCGGATCCTGGCGCTGGCCCGGAACAAGAGCCTCAACCTCAAACACATCAAACACTTCATCCTGGACGAGTGTGACAAGATGCTCGAGCAGCTCGGTGGGTCTGGGGTCCCCGGGGGGTTTGGGGGGTCCCTGGGGGTCCCTGGGGGGTTTGGGGGGGTCCCTGAACCTCAAACACATCAAACACTTCATCCTGGACGAGTGCGACAAGATGCTCGAGCAGCTCGGTGGGTCTGGGGTCCCCGGGGGGTTTGGGGGGTCCCTGGGGGGTCCCAGGTCAGGGGCAGCCCCAGGACCCCCCCCCAGCTTTGGGGAGCTCTGACTGGGGAGCTGGTTTGGGGTTTTGGGGTTTTCATTCAGACTTTTGGGGTCCCAATTCAGGGTTTTGGGGTCCCCAGGGGATCCCAATTGAGCGTTTTGGGGTCTCAGTCCAGCCCCCCAGGATTCCAGTTCAGCATTTTGGGGTCCCATTCTGTGCCCTCAGGATCTCATTTCTATTTTCTGGGTCCCTGACCCCATTTTTGGGGTCCCAGTTCCAGTTTTGGGGTCCCTGTCCCCCCCTTTTCCTCCCCAAACACATGCCGGGACATCCAGGAGATTTTTGGGGTCCCTAACCCCATTTTTTGGGGTCCCAGTTCCATTTCTGGGGTCCCTGATCCCATTTTTCAGGGTCCTTGACCCTGTTTTTGGGGTCCCTGACCCCCCTTTCCCCCCCCAGACATGCGCCAGGATGTCCAGGAGATTTTTGGGGTCTCTAACCCCATTTTTGGGGTCCCGGTTCCATTTTTGGTGTCCCTAACCTAGTTTTTGGGGTCCCTGACCCCATTTTTGGGGTCCCTAACCCTATTTTTGGTGTTCCTAACCCCATTTTTTGTGTCCCTCACCCCGTTTCCGGGGTCCCTAACCCCGTTTTTGGGGTTCCTGACCCCCTTTTCCCCCCCAGACATGCGCCGGGACGTCCAGGAGATTTTTGGGTTCCCAGTTCCAATTTCAGGGTCCCTAACCCCATTTTTGGGCTCCCTGATCCCATTTTTGGTGTCCCTAACCCCATTTTCAGGGTCCCTAACCCCATTTTCGGGGTCCCTGATCCCATTTTTGGTGTCCCTAACCCCATTTTCAGGGTCCCTAACCCCATTTTCAGGGTCCCTGACCGCGTTTTTGGGGTCCCTGATCCCATTTTTCGTGTCCCTAACCCCATTTTCAGGGTCCCTGACCCCATTTTCGGGGTCCCTAACCCCATTTTCGGGGTCCCTAACCCCGTTTTTGGGCTCCCTGACCCCATTTTCAGGGTCCCTGACCCCATTTTCGGGGTCCCTGAACCCGTTTTTGGGCTCCCTAACCCCGTTCTCTCCCCCCCAGACATGCGGCGGGACGTGCAGGAGATTTTCCGCATGACCCCGCACGAAAAGCAGGTCATGATGTTCAGCGCCACCCTGAGCAAGGAAATCCGCCCCGTCTGCCGCAAATTCATGCAAGACGTAATTAACACCTCGTTAGCGCCCGCCCCTGCCCCCGCCCGCCCCGCCCCCGCCCCCCGCCCCTCCCCCTCTGCGGAAGAGCTCTCGCGCCCCTCCCCCCCTCCCCTTCCTCCTCCTCCTCCTCCTCCTCCTGCTGCTCCTGGAGGATGAAGAAAAAAACCAAAAAAAAAAAAATCCAAAAAAAGGCAAAAATACAAACCCCCCGAGCTGAGGGGGTCCGGGAGCCTCGCCCCTCCCCCCACGGCCCGGGCACGGCGCTGAGGATCGGCGGGACCCCCCCAAATCCTCCTCCTCCTCCTCCTCCTTCGGCCTCGGCGCGACCCCGGAGCCCCCGGAGCCCCCCCGGAGCCGGCAGAGCAGGACTGGGGGATGGGCAGGGGGGAGGGGCACGGGAGGGGGGAGGGGACGGAGGGTCCTGGGGGCTCTTTTTGGGGGGCTCAGGGACAATTTTGGGGTCCTTAAAGCTTTTTTGAGGGGTCCTGAGGCTCTTTTTGGGGCGGTCTCAGGGACAATTTTGTGGTCCTGGAGGTTCTTTTTGAGGTCCTTGAGACTTTTTGGGGTCCTGGAGGGTTTTTTTGGGGTGTCAGGGGCAGTTTCAGGGTCCTGGATGCTCTTTTTAGGGTCCTGGAGGCTCTTTTTGTGGGGGTCTTATGGACAAATTTGGGGTCCTGGAGGCTCCTTTTGGCATCCCCGAGGCGTTTCTGGGGTCCTTGAGACTCTTTTTGGGGGTTTTAGGGACAGTTTTGGGGTCCTGGAGGCTTTTTTGGGGTTCTCGATGCTCTTTTTGGGGTCTCAGGGACAATTTTGGGGTCCTGGGGGCTCTTTTGGGGGTTCTAGGGGTGCTTTGGGGCATCAGGGGCCGTTTTGGGGCCCTTGAGAGGAGCTGGGGGTGCCCAGGTGTGGATTTTGGGGTGCCCAGGTGGGATTTTTTTGGGTTCCATTTGGGATTTTTGGGGTTCTCAGGTAAAATTTTTGGGGTGCCCAGGCGGGGGCTCAGCACATTCCCCCCCCAGCCCATCGAGATTGGGGTGGGGTTGATGATTTTTGGGGGTTCCCAGATGGGATTTTTGGGGTGCCCCTGTGGGATTTTTGGTAGGATTTTTTTGGGTGGGATTTTTTTGGGGTGCCTAGGTGGGATTTTTGGGGTTCCCAGGTGGGGTTGATGATTTTTTTTTGGGGTTCCCAGGTGGGATTTTTGGGGTTCCCCTGCGGGATTTTTTTTGTGGGATTTTTGGGGTTCCATGTGGGATGTTTTGGGGTGCCCGGGCGGGGGCTCAGCACGTTCCCCCCCCAGCCCATGGAGATTTTCGTGGACGACGAGACGAAGCTGACGCTGCACGGGCTGCAGCAGTACTACGTCAAACTCAAGGACAACGAGAAGAACAGGAAACTCTTCGACCTGCTGGACGTGCTGGAGTTCAACCAGGTACCCCAAAATCCGCCCCAAAATCCCTGCAAAAATCCCCCCAAAAATCTGCCAAAATCCCCCCCAAAATCTGCTCAAAATCTGCACAAAAGTTCCTTCAAAATCAACCCTAAAATCCCCAAAATTCCACAAAAAATCCCCCAAAATCCCCCAAAATCCGCACAAAAATCCACAGAAAAGTCACCCCAAAATCCATCAAAATCCACCCAAAATCCCCCCAAAAATCCGCCCAAAATTCACACAAAATCCTTACAGAAGTTCCTCCAAAATCCACCCCAAAAATTCCCCTAAAATCTGCATAAAAATCACCTCAAAATCCGGATAAAAATTCCCCGAAAATTCCACCAAAAATCCGCCCAAAGTCCCTGAAAAATCCCCCAAAAATCTTCCAAAATCCCCCAAAATCCCCCACAAAATCCACCCAACAAATCCGCACAAAAATTCCTCCAAAATCTACCCTAAAATGCCCTCAACATCTGCACAAAAATCCCCACAGAAATACCCTTAAAATCCACCCAAAATCCTCCCAAAAATCTGCCCAAAATTCACACAAAATCCGCACAAAAATCATCTCAAAATCTGCAAAAAATCTGCACAAAAATTCCTCAAAAATCACCTCAAAATTTGGTCAAAAATCCCCCCCTCCCCAATTTCCCCAAAATCCCCAAAAATTCCACCAAAAATCTGCCCAAAGTCCCTGCAAAAATCTCTGCAAAATTCTGCCAAAATCCCCCCAAAATCTTCTCAAAATCCCCCCAAAATTTGCACAAAAATCACCTCAAAATACAGCCAAAAATCCCCCCAAAAGTTTCCCCAAAATTCCACCAAAACTCTGCTCAAAATCCCTGCAAAAATCTGCCCAAAATCCCCAAAAATCCCCCCAGAATCCCACCAAATCTCTGCAAAAATCCTCCCCAAAATCCCCCCAAATCCCACAAAAATCTACCTTAAATCCCGCCAAAAATCTGCCCAAAATCCCCCCAAAATCTGCACAAAAATCACCTGAAAATCCGGCCAAAAATACCCCTAAAATCCCCAAAAATCCATCCGAAATCTGCCCAAAATCCCCTCAAAATCTCTCAAAAATTCCACCAAAATCCTCCCAAAAATCTGCACTAAATTCCCCCCTAAATCCCACAAAAATCCCCCAAAAATTCCCCCAAAATCCTACTAAAAATTCCCCCAAAATTACCCTAAAACCTGCCCAAAATGCCCCCCAAAAATGGGGGGGGGGGTGTCTCGGTTCCAGGGGGGGGGTTTTGGGGGGGATTTTGGGGTTTCCTTGTGGATTTTTGGGGGGATTTTGGGGTGGGTCCTGGTCCTAGCGGGGGATCAGGGGTTCCTGGGGGGGGGTTTTGGGGTTCCCGGGGGGGTTTAGGGGTGCCCGTGGGGGTTTAGGGGTGCCCGGGGGGGTTTAGGGGTGCGCTGACCCCCCGTTTTTGGGGTGCCCAGGTTGTGATTTTCGTGAAGTCGGTTCAGCGCTGCATCGCCCTGGCCCAGCTGCTGGTGGAGCAAAACTTCCCGGCCATCGCCATCCACCGGGGCATGCCGCAGGAGGAGAGGTGGGGACCCCCCAAAAACACCCCAAAAACTGACCCTGAACCCCAAAAACTGACCCTGAACCCCCAAAAACATCCCTGAGATCCCTGAGCCCCCCTCCCCGGCCATCGCCATCCACCGGGGCATGCCGCAGGAGGAGAGGTGGGGACCCCCCAAAAACACCCCAAAAACTCACCCTGAACCCCAAAAACTGACCCTGAACCCCAAAAAACCACCCCAAAAACTGACCCTGAACCCCAAAAACATCCCTGAGCCCCCCTCGGCCATCGCCATCCACCGGGGCATGCCGCAGGAGGAGAGGTGGGGACCCCAAAAACTGACCCTGAACCCCCAAAAACACCCCAAAAACTGACCCTGAACCCCAAAAACTGACCCTGAACCCCCCAAACCTGACCCTGAACCCCCAAAAACCACCCCAAAAACTCCACCAAAACCAACTCTGAACCCCCAAAAACAACCCTGAACACCTCAAAACCCCCCAAAAACCAGCCCTGAACCCCCAAATTCCAACCCTGAACCCCCCAAAAACCCCAGAATCCAACCCTGAACCCCCCAAAAACCCCAGAATCCAACCCTGAACTCCCCAAAAACCAATCCTGAACCTCCATAAACACCCCAAACCCCTCCCAAAACCCAACCCTGAACCCCCAAACACCACCTCGACCCCCCGTGTCCCCCCGTGTCCCCCAGGCTGTCCCGGTACCAGCAGTTCAAGGACTTCCAGCGCCGCATCCTGGTGGCCACGAACCTCTTTGGGCGGGGCATGGACATCGAGAGGGTCAACATCGCCTTCAACTACGACATGCCCGAGGACTCGGACACCTACCTGCACAGGGTGGGGGTCCTGGGGGGTCTGGGGGGTCCTGGGGGGGTTTGGGGGGTCCTGGGGGGGTTTTGGGGGTGTTTGGGGGGACATGCCCGAGGACTCGGACACCTACCTGCACAGGGTGGGGGTCCTGGGGGTCTGGGGGGTCCTGGGGGGGTTTTGGGGTGTTTGGGGGACATGCCCGAGGACTCGGACACCTACCTGCACAGGGTGGGGGTCCCCAGGGGGTTTGGGAAGTCTTTGAGGGATTTGGGGGGGTCCTGAGGGGATTTTCAGGAGGTTTTGGGGGTTCTGGGGGGAGTTTTTAGAGTCCTGGGGGCTTTTGGGGCTCAGGGGTTTTTGGGATGGCTCCGTGTCCCAGAAATGGTTGTGGAGTCTGTTCCAGGATGGTTTTTGGTTACCCAGGCTGGTTTTTGGGGTCCCAGGCTGGTTTTGGGGTTTTTGGGGTTGGTTTTTGGGGTGTTTTGGGGTCCCAGTGTGTTTTGGGGTGCCCCTGACGCCCCCTGGCCGCAGGTGGCCCGTGCTGGCCGCTTTGGCACCAAGGGCTTGGCCATCACCTTCGTGTCGGACGAGAACGACGCCAAAATCCTCAACGACGTCCAGGACAGGTTCGAGGTGAACATCAGCGAGCTGCCCGACGAGATCGACATCTCCTCCTACAGTGAGCCCACACTCGGGGGTCCCACGGGTTTGGGGGGTCCTGGGGGATTTTGGGGGGTTTTTAGGGGGTCCTGGGGGGGATTTTGGGGGTTTTGGGGTGCAGGGTTTGGGTGAACATCAGCGAGCTGCCCGACGAGGTGGACATCTCCTACAATGAGACCATTTGGGGAGGTTTTGGGGGGTCCTGGGGAGGTTCTGGGGGTCCTGAGGTGGTTTTGGGGATCCTGGGGTGCATTTGGGGGGTTTTTTTGGGAGGTTTTTGGGGGTCCTGAGGTGGTTTTGGGAGGTGTCCTGGGGTGCATTTGGGGAGGTTTTTGGGGTCCTGGGGTGCAATTGGGGCAGTTTTTGGGGGGCTTTGCTCTCTCTGGGTGTTTTTGGGGTCTCCTGAGCCCTCCCCTGTTTTCTCTCCCCGCAGTTGAACAGACCCGATAAGGACCCCCCGGCCCCGCCGCCGCCGGGCCCCCCCCGGGACCCCCCAAATTCCCACCCAGGTTCCCCCCAAAACCCGGCCCGGCCGCGGGGGGGTTGGGCCGCCCCCCCCCATCCCCTCCCCGGGGGTTTTGTAGAAAAAGGCCTGAAAAAAACAAAAAAAAAAAAAAAAAAAGAGACAAAAAAGTGAAGTTTCCCCTGTGTAGCAGCTGGGGGAGGGGCCTGGGGACCCCCCCAAACCCCCCCGGGACCCCCCGAACGCCCCCCGACCCCCCCGGCTGTAAAATTTCTGGTTTTTTGGTAATAAAGTTTTGCCGAAACGGCCTCGAGCGTGTGGGGGCGGGGCTTGGGAATGAATGGGCGCCCATAGAAGGCGAAGGGGCGGGGCTTGGGAATCAGGGGCGGGGCTCCGGGAAGGGCGGGGCGTGACTCCATTTCCGGCAGGGGGCGTGGCCTCGCTTCCCGCCTTTCGGCGCCGCCGCCATGTTTGCTGCGGGCGGGCGGGGCCTGGGGTGGGCGGGGCTTGGCCGCGCTATAAAATGAGCGGCGGTGGGTTCGGGGAGTCTCTTCGGGCCTGGAGCGGGTGAGGAGCGGGAGCGGTGTCGTGAGGGGAATTGAGGGGGGATCGGCGGCCATGAGGGAGGATCAGGGGTCCTGGGGCTGCTTGGGGGTCTCGAGGGAATTAGGGCGCTTTTGGAAGAGGTTTTGGGGGGGTTTGGGTGTCTTTATGAGGCGAATCTGAGGGGCGCTGGGCCGGCGAGGTTGCGGCTGGTTGATTTGAGGTTCCCGGTCGCTTTTTGGGGGGACTGTCCCGAAGCCCAGGGGGCTGTCGCGGTGATGATGCCAAAGACTAGAGTCTCCGAGCCCCCTGAGGACACCACAGGCCTGAGCGACGCTCCCAGACCCGCCCGGGACTCTCCCCCCGGGTTTCCCGGAGCTCGGTCTCACCCCTTCCCTCCCCCGCCATTGCAGGTGCCGGTGAGCGGCGGGAGCGCCGAGGCTCCGGTAAGATCCCCGTGACCCCTCGTGTCCCTGCGCATGGCGGCGGCGATGAGGAACAGGTTCAAATCCTCTGATGCGCCCTGAGGACACACTCGCAGCGCCCTGAGCCGCCGCCAGCGGGGCCCTCCCCGAAATCCCCCCGACCCCATTTCCACCACCGGGGACCTACAACCCTCCCGGAGCGCCGCGACTTTCTCCCGCTCTGACACCGCTTTTCTTCCGCAGACCCGGACGAAGCCTCGGCAGCGACTGCGCCGCAGGACGAGGGGGGAGGAGAGGGACGGGCGCCGCGGGTTTGGGTGAAATAAAAGCGATTTGGGGTGAAATTTAGGCGGTTTTTGGCTGCAATGGCGCCGTTGTGTCTTTCGGGCCGCCAGGGGGCGCGCGCGGTTTTAAGGGGGTGGGGCCGGCGCGGTCGTCACGTGACTCGGGCGCCGTCCTGGGCAGGGCGCGGCGCGGGCGCCATCTTGGGTGAGTGGGGGGGGGCGCGGGACCCTCTCCCCAAATCCCCCCCCTCTTTGGGGGTCCCCGCGGTCCGGGCCCGCCCCTCCCCCTCTCCGGGCTCGCCCCTCCCCCTGGGAAGCTGCGAGAGTCCCGGCCCGGGCGGACTCGGCGGCCGGAGGGACGCGGGACCCCCCCCGAAACCCCAACCCCCCCTTCCGAGCACTTCCGGGTCCCCCAGGTGAGGTTTTGGGGGGTCGGGGGAGTTTTGTGGGGGGGCTGAGCGGCACCGGGATCCCCGCGGGGATGGGGGGGGGGAAAAGTTCCCGGTAGCCCCGTGTGACTTCGGGCCGGTCATTGTGTCCCTCTCCCCAAATCGCAGCCGCCCCTTCCGAGCACTTCCGGGTCCTCTAGGTGAGGTTTGGGGGGGCTGGGGCAGGTTTTGGGGGGCTGGTCCGTACCGCGATCCCCGTGGGAATTTTGGGGGGGTGAATCCCCGGTTCCCCCCGCTCCTCCCCGTGTGACACCGGGCCGCTCATTGTCCCCCCCTCTCTTGCAGCCCCCGCGATGTGCCCGTGGGCTCTGGACCCTCCGTGGGGCCGGGGTCCCCCCCCGGACCCCTCGCTGCCCCCGGAGCCGCTGGACATCTGCCTGGCGCTGGCGCGGCACCTGTTCGACCTGGGCGTGCGGGGGCGCTGGGGGCGGCGCGGGCGGCGCTGGGGGCGCTGGGGCTGCGGGGCCGGGGGCGCGGGGGCGCCTGGCTGCAGGGGCTGGCGGCGTTCTGCGCGGCGGCCGCGGCGCTGCGGGCGCTGCTGCGGCACCTGCTGCCGCTGGCCGCGCTCTACGCGCTGCTGCAGGCGCTGGTGCTGCTCGCCAGCCTCCGGCACCCCCGGCCCGAGCCCCCCCGCGCGCCCCCCGACGGGCGGGAGCCCCCCCCGCAGCGGCAGGAGGGACCCCCGGAGGGGGAGGAGTGGTGGGACCCCCCCGAGGGGCGCTGGGAGCCCCCCGAGGAGCGCTGGGAGCCCCCCGAGGGCAAGGAAAGGGGCAGGGGGCCGTGGAGGGAGCCCTGCCGCTATAGGGGAGCTCCCGCCTCGGTCTGGGGGTCCTGGGCCACCAGGAACCCTCCTGGGCCACCAGGAACACCAGCGGCCCCCCTGGGCCATCAGGAACCCCCTGTGCCCCCACCATGGACCGCCAGGAACACCCCTGGGCCACCAGGAACACTAATGGACCACCGGGAACACTAATGGACCACCAGCAGCCAACACTGATGGACCACCAGGGAGACCCACTGACCCGCTGGGGCCCCCAGCATGGACCACTAGAAACACTACTGGGCTACCACGAGCACTGTTGGGCCACCAAGAGCAATAATGGGCCACCAGCAGCCAACACTGATGGACTGGGAGTAGGAAAAGACCCCCAGGAGCCCCCCTGCGATCCACCCTGGACCGCTGAGAACACTCCTGGACCACCCAGAACGCTCCGGGACCACCGGGGGCCACCTGGGATCCCTCTGGACCACTAAGAACACTCCTGGACCACCGGGAGCCCCCGGGGATCTGAGACCCCACCCGGGACCCCCAAACCGCCCTCCCCCCGGGCTGAGCCCCCCTTAGGGCGGAGCCTGAGGAGGCCGCGCCCACTACAGGCCAGGCCACGCCCACCGCGCTGATCGGGAGCTCCGAAACGCGCGCAGTGTGACGTCACCCGAGCCCCGCCCCGCTGCCACACGCACACGGACCGAAGCTCCGCCCACTGTGATTGACATCTCCCTCGAGCTCCGCCCACAGCTCGGGGGGCTCCGCCCACCGCCGCCCGCCGTGCCCGCGCGCGCTCCTGGCCGCGGCCCCGCCCCTCTGCGCGGTTTTGCGGTAAATAAACGCGATTTTGGATCTCCGCGGGCGGTGTCGGTTCCGTGGAGGGCGGGGCGGGGCGTGTGGGGAGAAATCCTGCCCTCACCAAACATGGCGGCGCCCTCAAACAAAATGGCCGCGGCGGAGGCGGCGGCGCCGCTAAGATGGCGGCGCGGAGCGTTGCGCGCGTGCGCCGCATTCTGAGGTCCCCACTCGGGGCTGCCTTTGGCGAGCGCCTGACGCCGGTGCGGCGGTTCCGCGGCGTTTAACGGCTCCGGTAGCGGCGGGAGAGCCCCGTGCGGCGGCGCGGGGTTGTGGTGGGGTGTTCCCGGAGGTGGCGGCGCAGGCGCAGAGCGGGGCAGGCGCGGCGGGGCCCTGCGCGCGCGCAGGCGCAAAGCGGGGCAGGCGCAGAGCGGGGCAGGCGCGGAGGGGCCCTGCGCGCGCGCAGGCGCAGAGCGGGGCAGGCGCAGAGCGGGGCAGGCGCGGCGGGGCCCTGCGCGCGCGCAGGCGCAGAGCGGAGCAGGCGCTGGGCCGGAGCCGCCGCGGCCGCGTCGGAGCCGCCGCCGCCGCCGAGGTGCGGGAGGGGGAACCGTGAGCGGGCTCCGGGGGCTCGGGGTCCCGGGAGGTGCGGGGGCTCCGGGCAGGAGGCTCGGGGCGGATCCGGGCCCGCGGCGGGGGCGGCTCCGCTGTAACGGCCTCCGCCCCCCCCGCTCTCCTCAGGGCCGCCCGTCACCGTCAGCGCGGCCCGCCCGGGCCCCCCCGGCCCCGCCATGGCGGAGGAACGGCCCGAGGTGCTGCAGGTGCTGGTGAAGACGCTGGACTCGCAGACTCGGAGCTTCGAGGTGGAGCCGGAGGTGAGGGGGCCGGGGGGAGATCCCGAGGTGTGTCCCCCCCCCTCCCCCATCCCGGTGTGACCCCCCCGGTTCCCCCCCCACCGCAGATCTCGGTGCGGGAATTCAAGCAGAGAATCGCGGGCGCCGTGAGCATCGCGGCCGAGAAGCAGCGGCTCATTTACCAGGGCCGCGTCCTGCAGGACGAGCGGCGGCTGCGGGACTACAGTGAGGGACTGGGGGGGTTCGGGGGGGCTCGGGGGGACCCCTGGGAACGGGCAGCGGCGGGGGGAGGGGAGGGGGAGGGAGCTGGGGGAGTGGGGCAGGTTTTTGGGGGCCTGGGGGCCCCCGTGGGGGGAGTTTTGGGGGGCTGGAGAGGGGGATTTGGGCATTTTTGGGGGGCTGGGGGATTGAGGAGGGGAGTGGGGCAGGTTTTGGGGGCCTGGAGCACCCCCAGGGGAATTTTGGGGGGCTGGGGAGGGGGATTTGAGCAGGTTTTTGGGGGGCAGAGATCGGAGGGATGGAGAGTTTGGGGGGGCTGTTTTGGAATTTTTGGGGGCGTTTGGGAGGGGGAGCGGGGCAGATTTTGGGGGTGATCCTGGGGATCAGGACACCCCCTGTGCTTTTTGGGGTGGGGGTCCCCACGCCGCTGACCCTTTCCCTCCCCTCCCCCACCCCAGATGTGGGGGGCAAGGTGATTCACCTGGTGGAGCGCGCCCCCCCCCAGGCCCAGTCCCCAAATTCGGGGGGGCCCTCGGGGCTGGGCACCTCCCCCCCTCCCCAGAACGGGGGGGGCCCGCGGGGGGGCCCCGACAGGAACGCCAACAGCTACGTGATGGTGGGGACCTTCAACCTGCCGGTGAGGGGGGGCCCGGGGGGCGCGGGGGGCCCCGGATTTTTGGGGGGTCGGGGGAGGGGCTGGAGGGATCATTTTTGGGGGTGTGTGTTGTGATTTTAGGGAGGATTTTGAGGAGGGTGGGGGGAGGGGATCAATGAGAGGTTGGTGATTTTGGGGAGGGGAGGGTGGGGGGGTCAGTGGTGCTGGGGGGGGGTCAATAATTTGGGGAACCCCCCCCCCAACCCCCCCCCCCAGATCGACGGCTCCTCTGTCGACGTCCACATCAACATGGACCAGGGCCCCGGCCAGGTGGGTCTGGGGGGGCCTGGGGGGGGTCAGGCTCTGCCCCTCCCCCGTCCAGGGGGTCCCAGGGGGTGTTGGGGGGCCCGGAGTGACCCCCCCGTGTCCCCTCCCCCCCAGAGCGAGCCCCGCATGCGGCTGCTGGTGGCCCAGCACATGCTGAGGGACCTGCAGGGGGTGCTGGCCCAGCTGGAGGTGAGAGAGGGACCCCAGAACATCCCAAAATACCCCAGAATATCCCAAAATCACCCCAAAACATCCCCCAAAATACCCCAAAACATCCCAAAATACCCCAAAATCAGCCCCAAACCCCATCCAGGGGGTGCTGGCCCGGCTGGAGGTGAGAGAAACCCTGAAATATCCCAAAGTCACCCCAGAATATCCTACCCAGAATATCCTAAAATCACCCTAAATATCCTAAAACGTCCCCAAATCGCCCCAAAATAGCCCAAATTCACCCAGAAAAACCACCCAAAATATCCCAAAATCACCTTAGAATATCCCAAAACATCCCAGAATTATCCCAAATTCACCACAAAATACACCAAACCCCCCAAATCCCCCAAATCCCCCCCAAATCCCCCCCAACCCCCCCAACCCCCCCAATCTCTCCTGTTTCCCCCCAGGGCTCGGGGGGGTCGCGCAGCCCCGGCCAGGCCGAGGGGCCCCCCCCTCCCCCCCCGCCACCCCCCGAGGAGCAGATGGAGGCCTCGGCCTCGGCCTCGGCCTCGGCCCCCCGGGCCCCCCGAGACCCCCGAGGCCGCGCCGGGCCCGGAGGCCGCCAGGTGAGGGGGGCAGCGGATTGGGGTTTGTTTTTGTTTTTGTTTTTGTTTTTTTTCAGGGATTTATTGGGGTTTTTTTCACTTTTTTGATTTTTTTTTCTGTTTTTCAGGGATTTTTGGGGATATTTTGGGATTATTTTTTTATTTCTCAGGGATTTATTGGGGATTTTTTGAGTTTTTTTTTTTTTTTTTTTTTTTATTTCTCAGGGATTTATTGAGGATTTTTTGGGGTTTTTTTGGAGTTTTTTTTTTTTTTCAGAGAGTTTTTCGGGATTTTTTGGGGGATTTTTGGGGGATTTTTTTTTCTTTTATTCAGGGAGTTTTGGGGATTTTTTGGGGTTTTTGGATTTTTTTCTTTTTTAAGGGAGGTTTTGGGGATTTTTTTAGGATTTCTTTTTTATTTTCCAGGGAGATTTTGGGGATTTTTTGGGCTATTTTTGGATTTTTGTTTTTTTTTCTTTCCAGGGAGTTTTTGGGGGTTTTTTTTGGATTTTTTGGGGAATTTTTTTTTTAGTTTTGTGGGGATATTTGAGGGATATTTTTGATGGTTTTGGGGTTTTTTTGTTTTTTTTTTTTTTGGGGGGGGATTTTTTTTTTTTCCTTGGGGATATTTTGGGGATTTTTTTGGGATTGTTTTGGGATTTTTTTTCCAGGGATTTATTAGGGATTTTTTGGGGATTTTAGGGGATTTTTTTGGATTTTAATCTTTCTTTTTTATGTTTTTGGGGTTTTTTTGGGATTTTAAATTTTGGTGGTTTTTTGGTGTTTTTTTTGAGATTTTGGGGATTTTTGGGGATATTTGGGTATTTTAATTTCTTTTTTTTTTTTGGTGTTTTTTGGGATATTTGGGGATTTTAATTTTTTTTTTTTTTATGTTTTTTGGGATTTTTGGGATATTTGGGCATTTTTGGGGATATTCGGGGATTTTAATTTCTTTTTTTTGGGGTTTTTGGGATATTTGGGGATTTTTAATTTTGGGGTTTTTTGGGATTTTGGGGATATTTGGGGATTTTAATTTCTTTTTTTTTTTTTTTTTGGGATTTTTGGGATATTTGGGGATTTTAATTTTTTTTTTTTTTTAATTTTTTGGGATTTTGGGATTTTATTTGGGCATTTTTTTGGTGGGGATATTTGGGGATTTTAATTTCTTTTTTTTTATGGGGATTTTGGGATATTTGGGCATTTTTAATTTTGGGGTTTTTTCTTTTTTGGGGGATTTTGGGATATTTGGGGTTTTTTGGTGATATTTGGGCATTTTTGGTGATATTCGGGGATTTTAATTTTTTTTTTGGGGGCGGATTTTTGGGATATTTGGGGATTTTTAATTTTGGGGTTTTTTGGTGTTTTTTGGGATTTTGGGGATATTCGTGGATTTTCATTTCTTTTGGGATTTTTGGTCTCTTTGGGATTTCGGGGAGGGTTTGGGGTCCCCTCCTGACGTGGCTCCCCCCGCAGCCCCCCCAGCCCGGCGGAGCTGGCCGAGGTGCTGGGGGAGCTGCGGCGCCTGGAGACGCGGCTGGAGCCCTTCCGGCAGCGCTATCGCGACATCCTGGCCACCGTCGCGACGGCCGACTACGGCAGCGACGTGAGCGGGGCCGGGGGGGCCTGGGGGGGGGGTTATCGCGGCGATACCGGCAGCGCTATCGCGATATCCCGCTCTGTGCTGCGACACTTGGGGGCAGTTTTTGGGGTGCTCAGGGGGCGGGGCCGTGACTGCGTCACCCTCGGTGTCACAACATCGGTTTTACTATCGCGATATCAGTGACAGCGTCACGATATCGGTGTCGTTACAGCGATGTCGGTGTCACTGTTGCGATATTGATACTGCTGTGGCAACATTGGTGCCACTGTCGCGATATTGGCGTCGCTGTCGTGATAGCGGTGTCACCGCCATGGTATCGGTGGCACTATCGTGACATTGGTGTCACTGTTGCAGTCCTGGCATCGTTGTCGCGATATCAGTGTCACTATTGCAGTATTGGTATCACTGTCGCGATATTGGCGTCACTATCGCGATATTCATGGAGCTGTCACAGCATCAGCGCCGCTGTCGTGATACTGACGTTGCTATGGCGATGCTGGCGTTGCTGTCTCGATATCGGTGGTGCTGTCACGACATCAGTGTCCTTGTCACGATACTGGCGCTGCTACTGCAGTGTTGGTGTCGCTATCGCGACACCAGCGCTCCTATCGCGATATTGTTGTCATTATCACCATACCGGCGTTGGTATGGCAGTGTCGGTGTAACTGTCACGACATCAGCGTCACTGTCGCCATGCTGACGTCATTATTGCGATAACGGCGTTGCTGCTGCAACATCAGCGTCGCTATCGTGATATTGGCATCGCTATCGCGATAGTGGCATCAATATCGCCGTATCGGTGTCACTATTGTGATATCAGTGTCACTGTCACGATATCACTGTCACTGTCGCCATATCAGTGTCACTATTGTGATATCAGCGTCACTGTCACCATATCAGTGTCGCTATTGTGATATCAGCGTCACTGTTGCGATATCAGTGTCACTGTCGTGGTATCAGTGTCACTGTTGTGGTATCAGTGTCACTGTCACGATATCAGTGTCACTGTCGCCATATCAGTGTCACTATTGCGATACCAGTGTCACTGTCGTGATATCGGTGTCATTGTCGCCATATCAGTGTCATTGTTGTGATATAACTGTCACTATTGCGATATCAGTGTCACTGTTGCTATACCAGTGTCACTATTGTGATATCAGTGTCACTATTGCGATATCAGTGTCACTGTCGTGATATCAGTGTCACTGTCGTGATATCAGTGTCACTGTCGCCATATCAGTGTCACTATTGTGATATTGGTGTCACTGTCATGATATCGGTGTCACTGTCGCCATATCAGTGTCACTGTTGCGATACCAGTGTCACTATTGTGATATCAGTGTCACTATTGTGATATCAGTGTCACTGTCGTGATATCAGTGTCACTGTCGCGACACGGAGCGCGCCATGAGAAGTGTGGGGGGTTCTCAGGAGAGGTTTTTTGGGGGGGGCTCAGACGGATTTTTGGGGGGGGAATTTGGGATATTTTTTTAACGTGTGGTTGGATGGGGGCGTGTCCTGGGAATGTGGGGGGTGTCCGGGGGGGATTTTGGGGGGTCCCTGACCCGCCCCTCCCCCAGGCCGAGGCCCGTGAGGAGGCGCAGCGGCTGCTGACGCTGGTGGGGGAGGGGCAGCGGCTGCTGGGGAACGCGCTGCTGGCCCTGGCCGAGCTGCGCTGCAACCTGGGCGCGCCCCCGCCCCGCCCCCTGCACCTGGCGCGGCCCCTCCCCCACTACGGGCCCCCCATGCTGGTGCAGCAGGCCACCATCCCCATCCAGGTATGGGCGGGGCCCCGGAATCGGGGGGGCGGGGCGGGGAAAATGGGGGGGGGAGATCAAAAATGGGGGATTGGGGGACCCTAAAAATGGGGGGTGGGAGGTGAAAAAGGGGGTGGGAGCCCCAAAATGGGAGGTGGGAGATGGAAAATGGGGGGTGGGATCCTAAAAATGGGAGGTGGGAGCCTGAAAAAGGGGGGTGGGAGCCCCAAAGTGCAAGGGGGGAACCCAAATGGGGGTGGCATCCCCAAAATGGGAGCAGGAACCCCCAAATAGGGGGGTTGGGAGACCAGAAATTGGGGGTGGGACCCCCAAAATGGAGAAGGAGGGACCCCAAAATTGGGGTGTCAGGTCCGAAAATTGGGAGGGGCGGGGCAGTTTCCCAAACTGGGGGATGGGATTGTAAAGTTGGGGATGGGAGGTCCTAAACTGGGGGGTGGGAGGACCCCAAAATGGGAGGGGAGCCCAAAATGGAGGTGGGGATCCCAAAATAAGGGAGGGGACCCCAGAATAGGGGGTTTGGGACCCAAAATGGGGGGTGGGGACACCCCAAAACAGGGGGTTGGGACCCCAGAATGGAGGGTGGGGACCCCAAAATGGGCGGTGGGGGCAGGGCACCCCCCTCCCTCTAATTTCCCTGGGGACCCCAAAACTGCCCAAAAGCTGCCCCAAAACTGCCCCTAAAATCTCTCAAAACACCCCCAAAAATACCCCTGGGGACCCCAAAAACTGCCCCAAAAATACCCCTGGGGACCCCAAAAACTGCCCCAAAACTGCCCCTAAAATGTCTCAAAATACCCCCAAAAACTGCCCCCAAAATTACCCTGGGGACCCCAAAACTGCCCCAAAAAAATCCCCTCGGGATCCCAAAAACTGTCCCAGAAACTGCCCCAAAAAAATCCCTGAAAACCCCCCTGGGGACCCTAAAAACTGCCCCAAAAAATCCCCAAAAACTGCCCCAAAAAGCCCCCTGGGGACCCCAAAACTGCCCCAAAAATCTCCCCAGAAACTGTCCCTGGGGGCCCCAAAAACTGCCCCAGGAAACCCCCCTGGGGACCCCAAAAGTGCCCCGAAAAATCCCCAAGAACTGACCCAAAACCTGCTCTTGGGGACCCCACTGGAAACGCCCCCTGGTGACCCCAAAACTGCCCCAGGCCCCCCCTGTGACCCCCCCCATCTGTGCCCCCCCAGATTCGGGCTCTCCCCCCTCGGGGGGCTCGGCCGGACCCCCCGGGCCCGGGCTGGGCATTGGTGAGTGGGGCTGGGGGCTTGGGGGGGGGTTGGGGGGTTTGGGGGGGGACTGGGGGGGGGTCTGAGGAGGTACTGTGGGTTTGGGGCAGCTGTGGGCAGTGGGTGTGGTCAGTGGTCAGTGGGTGTGTCCATGGTCAGTGGGTGTGGTCAGTGGGTGTGTCCATGGTCAGTGGGTGTGGGTCAGTGGGTGTGGTCAGTGGGTGTGGTCAGTGGGTCAGTGGGTGTGGTCAGTGGGTGTGTCCGTGGTCAGTGGGTGTGGTCAGTGGTCAGTGGGTGTGGTCAGTGGGTGTGGTCAGTGGTCAGTGGGTGTGGTCAGTGGGTGTGTCCATGGTCAGTGGGTGTGGGCAGTGGTCAGTGGGTGTGGTCAGTGGTCAGTGGGTGTGTGTGTGGTCAGTGGGTGTGTCCGTGGTCAGTGGGTGTGGTCAGTGGTCAGTGGGTGTGGTCAGTGGGTGTGGTCAGCGGTCAGTGGGTGTGGTCAGTGGTCAGTGGGTGTTTAACCCTTCCGTCCCCAGGCGGGGTGGGGGTGCAGCTGCCCCCGCTGCCCCCCGAGTTCCTGCAGGCCGTTGCCCATCAGATCACCCAGCAGGCCATGGCGGCCGCGGCCTCTGCGGCCACAGGTACGGCCGCGCCCCAGTGACCACTGCTGACCACTGCTGACCGGTACTGACCGATACGGACCATTAATGATCACTGGAAACCACTGCTGACCATTAATGACAATTGGTGACCATTAGTGACCATTAATGACCATTAGCAACTGTTTCTGACCATTAGTGACCATTAGTAAGTGTTAGCGACTGTTAGTGACCATCAGTGACCATTACTGACTGTTAGTGACCATCAGTGACCGCTGCTGACCATCAGTGACTGTCACTGGTCACTGCTGACCATCAGTGACCATCACTCCGTGTGTCCCCAGGCCAGGCTGTGGGGGGGTTCCAGGCCCCCACCCGAGTGGTCATCGCCCGGCCCTCGGCCCCTCCCCCGCGCCCAACCCCCACCCACCCCGGAGCCCCCCAGGCTGGAGCCGGCCCCGTGAGTGGGGGGGACTGGGAGGGACTGGGGGGAGACTGGGGGGGACTGGGGGGGACTGGGAGGGACTGGGAGGGTCCCAGGTTTGGGGGGCTGGAGGAGAGGGGAGGAGAGGGATCGCCCCTCCCCCCCCCAGGTTTTTGGGGTGTCCCCGTTTCGGGGTCCCCCCCCTGACCCCCCTGACCCCCCCAGGCCCCTGGGGGGGCGTCGCTGGCGCAGGTGATCAGCGGGCTGGTGGGACAGCTCCTGATGCAGCCCCTGGTGCTGGGTGAGACTGAGCACTGGGGGGGACTGGGAGGCACTGGGATGGACTGGGAGGGTTACTGGGACCAAACTGGGAGGAACTGGAGGGGTCACTAAACTGTACTGGGAGGGACTGGGATGGACTGGGAGGAGCTGAGGGGAAATGGGGGGACTGGGAGGGATGGGGAGGGCACTGGTCTGCACTGGGGGCTGTACTGGGGTCACTGGGGGGGGGCTGGTTCCTGCTCCGGGGTGGGGAGGGGCGCTGCTGTTCGTGTTTTGGGGTCCCGGGGGTCCCGCACCCCCCTGACCCCTCCCCCTCTCTCTCCCCTCCCCCAGCCCAGAGCGGCTCCCCTGCCCCTCCCGCCCCCAACTCTGCCCCCCCCTCAGGCCAAGCCCCGCCCCCGGCCCCGCCCGGCCCCTCCCCCCCGCCCGGGGGGGCTCCGGGGGGTCCCGAGGGCTCGGCCCGCCCCAGCCCCGCCCAGCGCGGGCGGGGCCGAGGCGCAGCAGCGCCCCTGGTGGGGCTGCTGGGGGGCTGCTGGGGCGGGGCCCGCGCCGCTGGTGGGCGTGGCCGTGCCCGGGGCGGGGCCTCTGCTGGAGGGCGTGGCCGAGCTGCTGCAGGTGGGCGGGGCCAGGGGCGGGGGTGGGGCTGGGAGGAACAGTGCATTGTGGGAAGGGGGCGGGGCCTGGAGAAAGAGTGGTGCATTGTGGGAAGGGGGCAGGGCTTCTTTAATGAGGGGTGGGAATATGGAAATGAGGGCGGGGCTTAGAGGGGTGGGGTCTAATGGGGCTTCATAGGGTGGGGCTGCAAGGGCTTAAAGGGGTGTGGCTGTGAATGGCTGGGGTTTAAATGGGTCTGGCTTTGAATGGGGTGCAAAGGGGTGTGGCTTTTAAGGGGTGTGGCTCCAAGAGGGTGTGGCCCGTGCTGGTCACGCCCCTCAACCCCTCCCCCTTCCTCCCCACAGGCTGCCCAGCCCGGCCCCGCCCCCTCCTCCGAAGCCCCGCCCCCTCCGACCTCTCCCCCTCCCCCACCTCCACCACCGCCGCCGCCCTCCCCCTCCCCTTCCCCCCTCCCCCACCCCCGAGGGCGGCTCCAGCCCCTCCCCCACCTCCGAGGGCGGCCCCTCTCCCTCGGCCGCCCCTCCCCCCGCCCCTCCCCCCCCCGGGGAGCCGCTGCCCCCCGAGTTCTTCACCAGCGTCCTGCAGGGGGTGCTCAGCTCCATGCTGGGCCCCCTGGGCGCCCCCCCCAGCGGCCCCCCCGAGAGCATCGCCGCCTTCCTGAGCCGCCTGAGCGGGACCCCCGGGCTGCTGGAGGGGTCCCCGGGCCCCGACGGTGAGATTTGGGGTACAGGGGGTCTGGGTGCTCAGGGACCCCGGGCTGCTGGAGGGGTCCCGGGCCCCGACGGATTTGGGGTGGGGGTCTGGGGCTCCCCCGGGCTGCTGGAGGGGTCCCCTGGCCCCATTTGGTGAGATTTGGGGTACAGGGGGGGTCTGGGGGGGCTCAGGGACCCCCGGGCTGCTGGAGGGGTCCCCCGGCCCCGACGGTGAGATTTGGGGTACAGGGGGGTCTGGGGGGGCTCAGGGACCCCCGGGCTGCTGGAGGGGTCCCCCGGCCCCGACGGTGAGATTTGGGGTACAGGGGGGTCTGGGGGGGCTCAGGGACCCCCGGGCTGCTGGAGGGGTCCCCAGGCCCCGACGGTGAGATTTGGGGTACAGGGGGGGTCTGGGGGTTCTGAGGGAAATTGAGGCCCCCGGGCCCCGATGGTGATAGTCTGGGGGGGCTGGGGGGGAGTTGAGTCCCTTTCTGTGGGTCTTGGGTCCTTTTCCTGGGAATTTCGGGTCCCTTTCTATGGATTTGGTGTTTCTGTGCCCTTTGGGTTCATTTCTGAGCATTTTGGGTTCCTTTCTGTGACTCCCATGGGGGTTTTCTCTCCCCTTGGCCGTGCCGGATTTGGGGCCCCCCTGAGCCCCTCCCCTGTCCCCCTGGGATTTTGGGGCTCTGATTTCACCCCCAGGGTTTTTCGGGGCTCTGACCTCACCCCCCCCGTGTCCCCCCAGGGTTTTTCGGGGCTCTCCTGGCGCTCATCTGCCAGCACCTGTCGATGGTGGACGTGGTGCTGCTGCTGCACGGGCGCTGCCAGCCCCTGGCCCGGCTGCAGCCGCTGCTGCGCCGCTGCTTCCGCCAGCGCTACCTGGGGGGGCGCGACCCCACCGAGGCCAACGTCCGGGTGAGGGACCCCAAAACCCCAAAAACACACCCTGAGACCCCCCAAACCCTACTGAGACCCCACCAAGGCCAACGTCCGGGTGAGGGACCCCAAAAACCCCAAAAACACACCCTGAGACCCCCCAAACCTCACTAAATCCCCACCCAGGCCAACATCAGGGTGAGGGACCCCAAAACCCCTGAGACACCCCAAAACACCCAAACCCCACCGAGGCCAGTGTCAGGGTGAGGGACCCCAAAACCCCAGAGACCCCCAAGAAGAGCCCAAAAATCCCTGAGTGAGACCCCCTGAGAGCAGCCCAAAACCCGCCCAAACCCCAATGGCAGGGGGAGAGACCCCAAAAACACCCTAGAAACCCCCCTGAGCCTCTCGGGACCCCCCCCAAACCCCCCCCCAGAGCCCCCCCAGGCCCTGACTGTGCCCCTCCCCCCTCCCCAGGCGGCGACGCACAACCTGATCATGGGGCTGGAGGGGTTCATCCGCGAGAGCTTCGTGAGTGGGGGGGCTCTGGGGGGGTTTGGGGGATTTTGGGAGGACTGAGGGAGGTTTTGGGGGGTCCTGGGGGGGCTCAGGGGGATTTTGGGAGGTTCTGGAAGGGGCTTTTGGGGCTCTGGGGGTGTCGCAGGAGGGTGCAGAGACAGTTCAGGGGGATTCTGAGTCTGGGGGGAATTTGGGGTGTGGGGGTGGGGCTGTGTGACCCCTGCCCCCTCAGCGGCGCCCCTCCCCCCCCAGGCCGGTGTGAGGGTGGCCGATGGGGTGGACATCACCCGCACCAACGTGGAGTTCCTGCGGGAGCAGTTCAACCGCATCGCGCTGCACGTGCTGCGCTGCACCGGTACCGACCGGGGAGGGGGGATGGGGAGGGGGCTGCGCTGCACTGGTACCGACCCGGGGGAGGGAGGGGGATGGGGGGATGGGGGGGCTGCGCTGCACCGGTACCGACCGGGGGGAGGGGGATGGGGGATGGGGGCTGCGCTGCACCGGTACCGACCGGGGGAGGGGAGGGGGAGGGGGATGGGGGATGGGGGATGGGGGATGGGCTGCACCGGTACCGACCGGGGGAGGGGATGGGGGCTGCGCTGCACCGGTACCGACCGGGGAGGGGGATGGGGGCTGCGCTGCACTGGTAGTGGTCACTCTGGTCAGTGATCACTCTGCTCAGTGGTCACTGTGGTCACTGTGGTCACTGTGGTCACTCTGCCCCCAGACGGCTCCTTCGGGCCGCGCCTGCTCGAGCTCTGCAACCGGGGCCTGTTCGAGTGCCTGGCGCTGAACCTGCACTGCCTGCGGGGGGAGCGGGGGGCGCTGGGGGCCCTCCCCCAGCGGGACGGCGCGGGGTCCCCCGCCCCCGCCACCACGGCCGAGGAGGCCCTGCCCCCCCCCGAGAGCGACAGCGAGGCCTGGGCGGCCGCCGTGCCCCCGGTGAGTGGGGGAGGGGCGATGGGCGGGGCCGGGACACCCCCTCCCCCTCTGTGTGACCCCCCCCGTGTCCCCCATCCCCCCAGGAGTGGGTCCCCATCATCCGCGAGGATTCCCAGCGCCAGCGCAAGGCGAAGCCGCAGCCGCCCCTGAGCGACGCCTACCTGAGCGGGATGCCGGCCAAGCGGCGCAAGGTGAGTGACCACTGAGTGTGAGTGACCCTGAGTGACCCTGAGTGTGAGTGACCCTGACCGATCACTGTGTGTGACACTGACTGACCCCGCTGAGTGACGCCAACCTGAGCGGGTGCCGGCCAAGCGGCACAATGTGAGTGACCAGAGTGACCCTGAGTGACCACGGAGTGTGAGTGACCCTGAGTGACTGCAGTGACCACAGAGCCAGCCCTGGGTCACTGCACACGGCCCCTTCCCCCCAGACCATGCAGGCCGAGCCCCCTCCCCTGCTGCTGGCCGAGGCCGTGGGCAGAGCCGCGCGCGCGGCCGGAGCTCGGACACTGGGCAGCCCCGAGAGCCTGAGCCGGGAGCTGAGCGAGGGGGGGCTGCAGGAGGGCTACAGACAGCAGGTACAGGGGGAAATGGGGCTGGGGGAGAGGGAAATGGGGCTGGGGGCTGGAATGGGGCTGGGGACAGGGGAATGGGGCTGGGGGAGAGGGGAAATGGGGCTGGGGGCTGGAATGGGGCTGGGGGAGGGAGGGGGGAGCTCGGTGGAATTCGGGATGAAAAGCAGGGGGAGGCTCAGGGCTGGTGTGAGGGGGGGCTCTGGCCCCTCCCCCACCCTCCCCCCACCCCTGTGCCCCTCCCCCAGCTCCAGGCCGACCTGCAGCGCCGGCTCCGCGACGATCCCGACTTCAGCCCCCGCCGCTTCCCCAACGCCCACCGCGCCTTCGGGGAGCCCCTCCCCCCCCGCGAGCCCCTCCCCCCCCGCGAGCCCCCGCCACAATAAACGCGGCCCCGCCCCTCCCCCCGCTGGCCACGCCCACCACAGGCTGCTGCTCCACCTTTATTCTCTGCCGGGACCGTTTGGTTTCATTTTGTGGTTTTTTATCGTTTTCAACGTTTCTTTACCAAAGGGGTGGGGGAGGGGAGGGAGAGGGGGAGGGGCCACGCCCCGGGTGGGGGGCGGGGCCACACCCCACGCGGAGGGAGAGGGGAGGGGGGGTGTGTCAGCTCCAGCCCCTCCCCCACCCTGATAAATACCGAGACCCCCGTGGGGGAGGGGTCACTGGGGGCGCCGCGGCTCCGGGGGCCCTGGGGGCCCCACGCGCTGGGGAGGGGCGGCGGGACCCCGGGGGAGAGGGGCGGCACGGGGGCCAGGGGGAGGGGCGGAGGAGGAGGGGGAGGGCCGGCGCCCCGGGGAGGGGGGCTCGGGCGGGGCCCGCGCGGAGGGGGCGGGGCGAAGGGGCGGGTGGGCGGGGCCAGGAGCCGCCCCAGCGGCAGGAGGGGGAGGGGCGGCGCCGGGGGGCCCCGAAGTTGACGACGGGCGGGACCGGGGGGGGCTCCACCAGCGGCAGCAGCATCTGGGGGGAGGGGCGGGGTCAGGGGGGCGGGGCTGGGCTCAGGTGAGCCCAGGCCCAGCCCAGGTGTGTCCCTCACCTGCTGGAAGCTGCTCTGGCCCTGCCCGTAGAACTCCGAGGGGGGGCTCAGCTCCTGCCGCACCTGCGGGGGCGTGGCCGCGTCAGCCCCGCCCATTTCCTTGGCCTCGGCCCCGCCCATCCCCCCCCACTCACCTGCAGCACGGGGGTCGGGGCAGAAGGGCCCGAACAGGAACGGGGGGGGCGGGTACAGGACCCCCCCCGCCCCCCCCAGCTTGGCCAGCTCGGGGCCCCCCAGGGCCGGGAAATCCAAAAACGGCCCCTTGAGAGGGGGGAGGGGCAGCCCCGCCCCCGCCACCAGCACCGGCCTGGGGGGGGGGGGAGGGGTCAGGGGGATCTGGGGGGCAGGTGCAGCCCCCCCTGAACCCCCAAGTATGGCCCCCCCCAAAGCCCCCCAAAACCCCAGGTGTGGCCCCCCAAAACCCAACCCAAAACCATCTGAACCCCCCAGGTGTGACCCCCCCAAAAAATTGCCCCAAAACACCAGGTGTGCCCCCCCAAAAATCCCCAGGTGTGTCCCCCCAGGTGCCCCCAGCTGTTCCCCACCCCAGGTGTGCCCCTCCCCCTGCAGGTGTACCCCTCCCCCCGCAGGTGAGCCCCTCCCCCTCACCTGTAGGGGGTCACTGAGGGGGTCCCCGGCCGGAAGCTGCTGCTGCTGCCTGGGGGGGGCTCCACGTTTGGGGGGGGCACCTGGGGGGGGCAGGGGGGGTCAGTTCAGTTTTGGGGAGCCCCCCCAGCCCCCCCCCAGCCCCTCCCCCAGCGAACCTCGGGGTTCTGGCGCTGCCCCGGCCCGGGGGGGTCCCGGGGGGGGTCCCGGGGGGGCCCCTTGGGCTCCAGGGCTCGGGTTGGGGGGGGCTCGGGACCCCCCCCGGGCAGCAGCTCCCAGTCCCGGGGGGCAGCGCTGGGCTGGGGGGAGAGAGAGAGTGAACCCCCAAATTCCTGAACCCCCAAAATCCTGAACCCCCAAATTCCTGATCCCCCAAAATTCTGAATCTCCCCTAAAAATCGTAGCCCATCCAAAATCCTGATCCCAAAAATCTTCCCCACCCCTCAATTCCCAACCCCCCAAATCCTGATCCCCCTCAAAATCTTGAGCCTCCAAAATCCTGACCCCCCCCAAAATAACCCCCCCAAAATCCTGATCCCTCAAATCCTGAACCCCTGCCCCCCCCCAAAATCCTGACCCCTCCGAAATCCCAAGCCCCCAGGCCCCGCCCCCTCCCCAGGCCCCGCCCCCTCACCCCGTGCTCCCCCCCGGGGGGGGGCAGTGCTGCCTCCTCTCGATTTCGGGGCTCCCCCTGGTTCCCGGGGGGGCCGCCCCGCCCCCGCTGGGAGCGCTCGGTGCCGATGGGGCCGGGGGGGGGCGCGGGGGGGGCCCCGCACGCCTGGGGGGGCAGAGGGGGAGGGGCGGTCAGAGGGGGTGGGGCAGCCCCAGCCCATCCCCCTCCCCCCCACGATTTGGGGGTCAGGATTTTGGGGGTCAGGGTATTTAGGGATCAGGATTTTTTGGGGGGATCAGTTTTGAAGATCAGGATTTTAGAAAGGGTCAAGATTTTGGGGTTCAGAATTCAGGAGAGGGATGAGGATTGTGGGAGGGGTCAGGATTTTGGGGGTCAGGACTTTCAGGGATCAGGATTTGGGGGGGGGGTCAGGATTTGGGGGTCAGGATTTTACAGGTCAGGACTTTCAGGGATCAGGATTTTTGGGGGAGTCACGATTTGGGGGATCAGAGTTTTTGGGGTCAGCATTTCTGGGGAGGGATCAGGATTTTTTGGGGGGTATCCCCATTTTTGGGGGGGGTAAACACTTTTGGTGAAGGATTTTTAGGGATCAGGATTTTTAGGGGGGGTCACCATTTTGGGGGGGGGTCACCATTTTGGGGGGGGTCACCATTTTGGGGGGCGTCACCATTTTGGGGGTCACCATTTGGGGGTCACCATTTTAGGGGGTCACCATTTTAGGGGGTCACCATTTTGGGGGGGGTCACCATTTTGGGTGTGTCCCCGTTTTTGGGGGTCAGCGCCCCGGGGGGGCCCCGCGGTACCTGCGTGTCCTGGCGGGGGGGGAGGGGCAGGCGGCAGCGCGGCTCCTCGGGCAGGGGGGGCCCCCCCGGCTGCGCCCCCCCCGCGGGGGCGGGGGGGGGTCCCTGGGGGTTTCTGGGGGTCCCTGTCCCGGGGGGGGCCCCAGGCCCCCGTCGGGGGAGCTGCGCTGGCTGCAGGCCCCGGAGTCGCCGCTCAGCTCCACGCCACTGTCCGAGGGGCTGGGCTGGGGGAGGGGCGGGGGGTCAGCGGGGTGGGGGGCACAGAGACCCCCTGAGCCCCCTGGCCCCCAAACCCCCCCCCAAACCCCCCCCGGTCTCACCTCGGGGCTGGCGCTCTCCTGGAAGGGGGGGAGGGGCTCCAGCCAGGGCTGCCCCGGGGCCAGCGGCTTGGGGGGGGCACCTGGGGGGGGACACGGCAGTGACACCCAGTGACACCCAGTGACACCCAGTGACCTCCCAGTGACCCCCAGTGACCCCCAGTGACCCCCAGTGACCCCCAGTGACCCCCCAGTGACCTCCCAGTGACCCCCGCAGTGACCCCAGTGACCCCCCCCCCAGTGACCCCCCAGTGACACCCAGTGACCTCCCAGTGACCCCCAGTGACCTCCCAGTGACCTCCCAGTGACCCCCCCAGTGACACCCAGTGACCTCCCAGTCCCCCCCAGTCCCTCCCAGTCCATCCCAGTCCCTCCCAGTGCCCCCCAGTCTCCCCCAGTCCCTCCCAGTCCCCCCCAGTCCATCCCAGTCCATCCCAGTGCCCCCCAGTCTCCCCCAGTCCATCCCAGTCCCCCCCAGTCCCTCCCAGTCCCTTACTGGTGGGCAGCTGGCTCCAGAGTGGGGGGCTCAGCCCCCCCTGCGGCTCCCCCGGCCTGTCCTGCTGGGGGTCCCCAAACCCCAGGGGGTCCTGGGGGCACGGGGGTCAGAGGTTTGGGGGATCCCCTGCCCCCTGCCCCCCCCCGCCCCTCCCCCTCCCCCTCACCTCATTTTGGGGCCTCTGGCGCCGTTTGGCCAAAAATCCTCCGAGGCCGGGCCCGGGGCGGGGGGCGCCGGGGGGGCCCGGGGGGGGCGCCAGGGGGGGCTCGGGGGGGGCTGGGGAGAGAAAAGGGGGGTCAGGGGGGTGGGGGAGGGGAATGGGGGCTCGGGGTGGGGAGGGGAATGGGGGCTCGGGGGGTTTTGGGGGTCTGTGTCTGTCGGGGGGGGCAGTCCCGGGGCCAGGGGGGATTTTTGGGTGTTCGGGGCTGTTTTGGGGGTCAGTGGTTTTTGGGGTGTCAGGGTGGGGTTTTGGGGTTCAGGGGGTATTTTTGGGGTGTCAGGGCAGTTTTTGGGGCTCAGGGAAGTTTTGGGGTGTCAGGGCAGTTTTTGGGGTGTCAGGGCAGTTTTTGGGGGTTCAGGGCAGTTTTTGGGGTTCAGGGCAGTTTTGGGGGTTCAGGGCAGTTTTGGGGTGTCAGGGCAGTTTTTGGGGTTCAGGGCAGATTTTGGGGGTTCAGGGCAGTGTTTGGGGCTCAGGGCAGTTTTTGGGGTTCAGGCAGTTTTTGGGGTGTCAGGGCAGTTTTTGGGGTTCAGGGCAGTTTTTGGGGGTTCAGGGCAGTTTTTGGGGTGTCAGGGCGTTTTTCAGGGCAGTTTTGGGGTGTTCAGGGCAGTTTTTGGGGGTTCAGGGTGAGTTTTTGGGGGTGTCAGGGCAGTTTTGGGGCTCAGGGCAGTTTTTGGGGTGTCAGGGCAGTTTTTGGGGGCTCAGGGCAGTGTTTGGGGCTCAGGGCGGTTTTTGGGGGTTCAGGGCAGTTTTTGGGGTGTCAGGGCTGTTTTCGGGGTTCAGGGCAGATTTTGGGGTGTCAGGGCAGTGTTTGGGGTTCAGGGCAGTGTTTGGGGCTCAGGGCAGTTTTTGGGGCTCAGGGCAGTTTTGGGGGGCAGTACCTGCAGCGGGGGGCAGCCCCGGGGCCGAGCCCCCCCCCTTGGCCCCCCCCAGGCGGGCCAGGGCCCGCTGGATCCCGCCGGGGTCGCTGGGCTCCACCCGGTCCAGGCGGAACACGGCCGAGGGGGGGGGCGGGGGCAGCGCCAGCCCCGGGGGGGCCCCCCCAGAGCCGGGGGGGGCCGGGGGCTCCTCGGCGTTACGGCTGTGGGGAGGGGCGGGGGAGGGTCAGAGAGACCCGAAACCGGCCTGGGCCTCTGAACCCCCGGGACCCCCTGAGCCTCTGAACCCCCCGGGACCCCCTGAGCCTCTGAACCCCTGGGACCCCCAAACATCCCCAAAAATTCCTGAACCCCCCCAAAAACCCAACCCCAGGAAACAGCCAGGACCCCCCAAAAACCTTCCGGGACCCTCCCAAAACCCGCCTGGACACCCCCTCCATACCCGATCACAGAACCCCCCCCAAGCCCCCCCAGGACCCCCAAAACCTCCCGACCATCCCCCCATCCCCATCCCCAGTCCCCCAGCACCCCCAAAATCCCCTCAGAACCTCCCAGGAACCCCCAACCCCCCGCAAATTACCCTGAACCCCCAGGCCCCCCAGACCCCCAGTTCCCCTGCCCCCATAACTCTGACCCCCCCCCCCCGCCCCCTCACCTGCGGTTTCGGGGGTGCAGGCCACGCCCCCTCTTGTCGCCCCCTCTTCCTCCGCCGCCCCCCCGCGGCCCCCGGCCCTGCCCCCACCCCCTGGGGGAGGAGCCGTTCTGGGTGTGCCCCTGCCCCCGCGGTGTCGCCCCCGGAGCGGCGCTGGCTCGAGAAGCTTCTCTTGGCCAGGCGGGGGCTGGGGGCGCTGGGGGAGGGGCGGGGGCGGGGCGGGGGCCCCGCCGGGCGCGGGGGGTCGCGGTCGGGTGGGGCCCCCCCGGCCCCCTCCCCCAGGTCGGAGCTCTCCGAGGCCGTTTCCCACTGGTCCGAGTTGTGCTCGGGGAGCGGGGGCGCCGGGGGCGCGGGGGCGGGGCGGCGCTGGGGGGGCGGGGCGGCGCCGGGGCGTGGGGGCCCTGGGGCTCGTGGCCGCGCAGGCGCCGGAAGCGGGGGCTTGTCCTGCTGCTGCCCCCGCCCGTGGCGGCGCCGCCGGGGGCGCTCCTCCCACCCCCGGAGCGGGGGCGGCGGCTGCTGCTGCTGCGGGGGCGGTGGGGAGGGGCTGCGGCCCCGCGGCCGAGGGGGAGGGCTCCAGCTCGGGGGCGGGGCCGCGCCCTCCCCTCCCCGCGGCCCTCCGGGACGGGACCCCCCGGGGTGAAGACGCGGCCGCGGGGGCGCGGGGGCAGCCCGGGGGCGGGGCCGGGGGGTGTCGGCCCCTCCCCGCCGTGTCCGGGCTCTCGGAGCCGCGCTGCCGCCGCCGCTGCGGGGGGGGAGGGCGGGCAGCGGCTCCTCCTCGTACTCGGAGCCGTCCGAGCCCGGGGGGAGGGGCACGGCGGGGGGAGGGGCGGCGCCGCCGGGGGGCCCGAGGGGGCTGGTGGTGGTGTGGGGAGGGGCGGGGTCCCCGCCGTGGGAGGGGGCCCCGCGGAAGCCGCGGAACTCGCGGGGGGCGGCCCGGGAGGCGGAGCGCCCCTGCCCCCCCCGCCCCGCCCCCGCCGCGGCCCCCGCCCCCGTAGCCCCCCGGAAGCCCCGCCCCGAGCGAAGAACTCGCCCCGCCCCCCCGCGGCCGCCCCGCGGGGGGCCGGGCCCCCGCCCCCGCCCCCCACCCGGGGGCCCCGGGGTCTTTGGGGAGGAGGCCGGCCTTGGCCTTGGGGGTTTTGGGGGAGTCCTTGGCCTGGGGGGAGGGGCTCCTCCTCGCCCCGCCCCCTCCTCTCTGGGGGTTTCTTGATGGGCCCCGCGCCGCGGGGGCGCCCGCCCTTCTCGGGGAGGGGCGGCCCCGCCCCGGGCCGGGGTCCCCAGCGGGTCTCGGTCGCGCCCGCCCCCCACCCCGGCCCCGCCCCCGCCGCGGGGTTTGTGCAGGTCAGGGCGCCGCGGGGGCGCCGGGAGCCCCCGTCCTCCTTGGGGGCCCCCAGCGCAGCCCCGCCCCTGTAAGAGTGGGGAGGGGGCGGCGGCGCCGGGTGGGGGGCGGCGGCTCGGGGGGGCCCCGTCGGGGGTCGGTGGGGAGGGGGCGCGGGGGGAGGGCGCGGCCGCGGGGAGGGCCCAGGGCCGGGGGGGCGGGGCTGGGCGGGTGGGGAGGGGTCCTCGGCCGAGGCGGGGAGGGGGAAGGGGGGGGGAGCGCGCGGGCCCCCGTTCTCGAAGGGGGGGTAGGCGAAGGGGGGGGGCGCCCCCGGGTCCCGCAGGCGCACGGGGGGGGTCTCGCTCCTGGGGGGGCACAGAAAGGGGGGGTTAGAGCTGAGACCCCCAAAACACCCCCCCCACCCCCCGCCCCCGCCCCTCCCCACTCACCGCAGCCCCGCCTTGTCCTCGTCGCCGGGGGGGGCGCGCAGGCCAGGGGGGGGCGAAGGCATCGCCCCCCCCCCAGGCGGGTTTGGGGTCCCCCCCCGGGGGGGTCCCGCGGTCCCGCAGCGCGGGGGGAGGGGCGGGGCCCGGGGGGGGGCGCTCGAAGGGCTCCGAGGAGGCGTCGGAGCGATCCCGGTCCCGGTCCCGGGGCAGCAGCCCTGGGGGAGAGCGGGGTGAGACCCCGCCCCAATTAACACAGACCCCGCCCCAATTAACAGAGACCCGCCCCAATTAACAGAGACCCCGCCCCAATTAACACAGACCCCGCCCCAATTAACAGAGAGAGACCCCGCCCCAATTAACAGAGACCCCGCCCCAATTAACAGAGAGAGACCCCGCCCCAATTAACAGAGACCCCGCCCCAGTTAACAGAGACCCCGCCCCAATTAACAGAGACCCCGCCCCAATTAACAGTGAGAGACCCCGCCCCAATTAACAGAGACCTCGCCCCAATTAACAGAGACCCGCCCCAATTAACACAGACCCCGCCCCAATTAACAGAGAGACCCGCCCCAATTAACAGAGACCCGCCCCAATTAACAGCGAGAGACCCCGCCCCAATTAACAGAGACCCCGCCCCAATTAACAGAGACCCCGCCCCAATTAACAGTGAGAGACCCCGCCCCAATTAACAGTGAGAGACCCCACCCCTCATTAACAGTGAGAGACCCCGCCCCTCATTAACAACAGCGAGAAACCACCCCTAATTAACGACAGTGAAAGACCCCTCCCCTAATTAGCAGCACAAAGATCCCCCCAGGAGTCACCGCCATGGCAATGAGACCCCCCCTCATTAAGCCCAAAGGAACCCCGTGGGATGAGACCCCTCCCCAAATCTGCTTAATGACCCTGAGACCCCCCAAAATCCCCTCAGTGGGACTGAGACCCCCTCCCCAAAATCCCCTCAATGAGCTTGAGCCCCCCCCAAAACCACCCAACCCCCCAAACCCTGCCCTGCCCCCCAGCCCCCCTCACCTGAGGGGTGCACCCCGGGGGGGTAGAAGTCCACGTGGGGGGCGCGGGGGGGCAGCAGCCGGGGGTCCACGTAGGGGGGCAGCATCACCCAGCGGGGTCGAAGCCCAGCTGGGGCAGGGCCGGGGCGCCCAGCGCCCAAAGCTTGGGGGCCAGGGGGCCGGGGGCGGCGCTGGGGCACCCCGCCCAGAGCCCCCAGGGGTTGGGGGCGGCGGGGGGCGGGGGCCCGTGCTGCTGCTGCTGCCATTGCTGCTGCTGCTGCTGCTTGAGGAGCTGCTCCTAAAAACGGGGGGGGGACCCAAAATCGGGGTGAGACCCGCCCCAGGGACCCCAAAATCGGGGTGAGACCCTCCCCAGGGACCCCAAAATCGGGGTGAGACCCTCCCCAGGGACCCCAAAAACAGAGGGCAGACCCGAGGGGAGCCCAAAAATGGGGTGAGACCCCTGAGAGGAGCCCAAAAATGGGGCGAGACCTTCCCTGAGACCCTCCCCAGGGACCCCAAAAATGGGGTACGAGCCTCCCCAGGAACCCAACCCAGCCTTGGGGTGACACCCCTGCACCCAGGAACCCCAAAATGGGGGCACAGGGGGTCAGGGGACCTCAAAATTTGGGTGAGATCCCACCCCCAACCCCTCCCCGCCAGGACCCCCAAATTTAGGGCTGAACCTGTCCCGAAATCACGGGAATTTGGAGACCCTGATTCCCACCCCAAAAAAACCTCCAAAACTGGGGGCACAGCCCCTCCAAAAACCCCAAAACCAGGGGCACAACCCACCCCAAATTTCACACATAATTTGGGGAGGGGTCCCTCCATTCCCGGCGCCTCCCCCATTCCCAGCCCCTCCCCCATTCCCGGCCCCTCCCCCATTCCCAGCCCCTCCCCCTTTCCCACCTGCTGCTGCCGCTGGAACCGGGGGGGCAGCGATTTCTGGTATTTGGGGTACCCGGCGGGGGGCGGGGCCGGGGGGGGCTGCCGGGGGGGCGCCGCCCCTCCCCTCGCCTTTGGGGTCCCCTTTTGGGGGGGCGGCGGCCGGGGGCCGGGGGCTCCTCGGGGGCTCGGGGCGCTCCAGGGGGCGGCTCTGCGGGGGGAGGGGAAGGGTGAGGGGGGGGGTCCCGGACCCCAAATTCACCCCCAGACCCCAAATTCACCCCCATAGCAGCGTTATAGGGCAGGACCCCAAAACTGAGACCCCCAAAATCCCCCATATTTTATGGGAATGCTCCAGGGGGCAAATGAAAACAAAATCTCTCAGGGGTTCCTGAGACCCCCAGGCAACCCCAAATTTTCTGTGGGGCTCCCCCAGACACCCCCAAAATCCCCCCACCCCCACTATGGGGCACCCCTATAACTGTGAGACCCCCAAAATCCCCCAGCTCCTTCCACACATCCCCAGACCCCCAAAATCCCCCAAAATCCCTCAGACCCCTCATGACACCCCAGACCCCCAAAATTCCTCCCAATCCCGCTATGGGGCACCCCTAAACCCTTATACCCCCAGACCCCCAAATCTCCCCAAGACCCTTCCACACACCCCAACCCTACCCTAACCCCAATCCCACTATGGGGCACCCCAAAAAGCCCTCAGACACCCTAAAACCCCCCAACCACGCTGTGGGGCACCCCTAAACCCCCAAAATCCCCCAGAACACCAAAAATCCCCCAGTCCCGTTATGAGGCACCCCAAAACCCTCAGACCCCCAAAAATCTCCCCAGTCCTGCTATGGGGGACCCCCAAAACCCCCAGACCCCAAAAATCCCCCAGTCCTGCTATGGGGGACCCCCAAAATCCCCCAGACCCCAAAAATCCCCCAGTCCTGCTATGGAGAACCCCAAAACTCACCCAGACCCCAAAAATCCCCTAGTCCTGCTATGGAGAACCCCAAAACCCCCAGACCCCAAAATCCCCCAGTCCTGCTATGGGGACCCCCAAAAACCCCCGGACCCCCAGACCCCCACCCCCCACCTGCAGCCCCGGGCGCTCCCCCCGCTCTGGGGCTCCTCCCGCTGACTCCGGGCTCGGGCGCTCGGGCGCCGCCGAGGCTCGGGGGGTCCCGGGGGCCTCGGCAGCCCGGGGGAGAGGAGGAGGAGGAGGAGGAGCAGGGGAGGGCCGGCCCGGGGTCCCCGCGGGGGCGGCGCTCAGGGGGACCCCGAATTTCTCGTCCAGGCGCTTGAGCTTCTCAGCGCAGGCGGCGCGCGCTGCTCGGCCATGCGGCGCTCCTCGGCCTCGCGCCGCGCCGCGCCCCAGCGCCACGGCCTGGGACAGCTCGGCACAGCTCTGCCGGCGGCGGCGCCGCCACGCCTCGTCCTCGTCCTGCAGGTAAAACACCTGAGTGACACCTGACTGACACCTGTGTACACCTGTGTGACACCTGGGTACACCTGAACACAGCTATCATACACCTGAGCTACAGCCATGGCCTGCGACAGCTCGGCACAGCTCTGCCGGCGGCGGCGCCGCCACGCCTCGTCCTCGTCCTGCAGGGAAATCACACCTGAGTGACACCTGTGTGACACCTGTGTGACACCTACAGACACCTGAGCTACAGCCACGGCCTGCACAGCTCGGCACAGCTCTGCCGGCGGCGGCGCCGCCACGCCTCGTCCTCGTCCTGCACGGAAATCACACCTGTGTGACACCTGTGTGACACCTGTGTGACACCTGTGTGACACCTGTGTGACACCTGAGCTACAGCCACGGCCTGCGACAGCTCGGCACAGCTCTGCCGGCGGCGGCGCCGCCACGCCTCGTCCTCGTCCTGCAGGTAAAACACACCTGAGCACACCTGGGGACACCTGTGTGACACCTGAGCACACCTGGGTACAGCTACAGACACCTGCTCTACACCTGAGCTACAGCCACCGCCTGCGACAGCTCTGCACAGCTCTGCCGGCGGCGGCGCTGCCACGCCTCGTCCTTGTCCTGCAGGTGAATCACACCTGAGCACACCTGTGTGACACCTGTGTGACACCTGTGTGACACCTGTGTGACACCTGTGTGACACCTGGGTACACCTGTGTGACACCTGAGTGACACCTGAGCACACCTGAGCTACAGCCATGGCCTGTGAGAGCCCTGCCAGCGCTGCCTCGCCTCCTCCTGGAGACAAACCAGCTGCATCACACCTGGGTGGCACCAGCGCGACGCCCTCGTGCACCTGTGTCACACCTGAACACACCTGTATCATACCTGAGAACACCTGTGTCACACCTGGACATGCCTGTACACATCTGCCACACACACACCTGTACACACCTGTATCACATCTGCATCACACCTGTATCACACCTGCACACACCTTCCACACACACACACCTGTACACACCTGTATCACACCTCTATCACACCTGTACACACCTGCCACACACACACCTGTACACACCTGCATCACACCTCTATCACACTTGTATCACACCTGCACACATCTGTCACACCTGTCCACAACTGCACACACCTGTGTCACACACACACACACCTGTGTCACACACACACACCTGTGTCACACACACTCACACCTGTGTCACACACACACACACCTGTGTCACACACACACACACCTGTATCACACACACACACACCTGTATCACACCTGTACCTCACACCTGTGTCACTCACACCTGTGTCTCACCTGTACCTCACACCTCTGTCACACACACACACACCTGTACCTCACACCTGTATCACACCTGTATCACACCTGTGCCACTCACCGGAAGCTCGTTGGGCGTGGCCCAGCTGCCGCAGTTGGGGGGCGGGGGCGGCGGGGGCAGGGCCCGGCTGGGCGGGGCCGGGGGCGGGCCGGCGCCTCCTGCGGGGATTTGGGCGGCTCCTCCTTCGGGGCGGGACCGGCGCCTCGGGGGCGGGCCTCCTTCTCCTTCCTGGGGGGACACGGGGGGTCAGGGGGTCAGGCGGGGTTTGGGGGATTTTGGGGGTCCTGCCCCCGGCTTTTCAGGTCTCACCCTCCTCCCTCCTCCTCCTCGTCCCTCCCGTCCTCCTCGTCGCTGAATTTGAGTTTCTCGCTGTAATCGACCTCCTCGTGTGCACCTGGGGGGCCCCAAAAAGCACCCCAAGCACCCCAAAAACACCCTGAGCACCCCAAAAACACCCTGAGCACCCCAAACATGCCCTGGGAACCCCAAAAACACCCTGAGCACCCCAAACATGCCCTGGGAACCCCGAAAATACCCTGAGCACCCCAAACATGCCCTGGGAACCCCAAAAATACCCTGAGCACCCCAAACATGCCCTGGGAACCCCAAAAAATATCCTGAGCACCCCAAAAATACCCGAGCACCCCAAAAACCGCCTGAGCTCCCCAAAACCTCCCCACATTCCCCCTGAGCACCCCCCCAAACCTCTCCTAAGCCCCCCAAAACCCCCTTGAGCCCCCCAAGACCCCCGAGCCCCCAAACCCTCCCCTAAGTCCCCAAAATCTCCTCAAATTCCCCTGAGCACCCCCAACCCCTCCTGAGCCCCCTCAATCGCCCCCCTGAGCTCCCCAAACCCTCCGAAGTCCCCCAAAACCCCTGAGTCCCCCACACCCTCCAAAGTCCCCAAAACCTCCTCAAATTGCCCCTGAGCACCCTCCAAGCCCCCTGAGCCCCCAAAAACCTCCCCAAAACTCCTGAGCACCCCCAAACTCCTCCTGAGGCTCCCCAAACCCCATCTGAGCTCCCCAAAACCTCCTCAAATTCCCCCTGAGCACCCTCTCCAAGCCCCCCCTGAGCCCCCCAAACCCCCTGAGCCCCCCAAAGCCCCCCTGAGCCCCCCAAACCCCCCCCAATCCCCCCCAGCCCCCGTTACCGGCCCAGCCCTCGTCGTTCTCCTGGTCGAGCTCGTCGAACTCGCGCAGCTCGTCCTGCCGCAGCACGGGGGGCGCGCTGGGGGAGCCGGGGGCGGCTCGGGGACCCCGGCCGGGGAACCTGCACGGGGGTCAGAGCGGGGGCACCCCAAAATCCCCGGGGGGGGGGAGGGTTCCCCCATAAAACAGGAATTTGGGGGGGGAATAGATTTTGGGGGGCCTCAATCATTGGGGGTGGGGAGGGGATTGGGGGGTTTTGGGGTGCCCCATAAAGAGGAAATTTGGGAGGGGAAGTGGGTTTTGGGGGGGCCTCGATCAGGGGAGGTGGAGAGAGAATTGGGGGGTTTTGAGGTTTGAATGTGAAGAGAGAATTTGGGGGAGGATGAAAAAATCCTGAGGGACCTTGATCATTGGGGGGAGGGTGGGAAGGGGTTTGAGGGGTTTTGGGGTCCCCCATAAATTTGGGGATTTGGGGTTTTGGGGTGTCAGGGGGATTCGGAGAAATGTAGCTTGTCAGGAGAGATTTGGGGTGTAAAGAAGGTTTTGGGGTGTAAGAGGGGATTTGGGGTGTTGGGGTGTGAAATATTTGGGGTTTTGAGAGAATTTGGGGTGTCAGGAAGGATTTAGGATGGTTTTGGGGGAATTAAGGGTATTGGGAATTTGGGAATTTTTGGGGTGATTTGGAGTGGTTTGGGGTGGTTTTGGGGGGATTTGGGGTGTCAGGATTTGGGGATTTGGGGTGATTTTGGGAGGATTTGGGGATTTTGGGGGTTCTGAAGGGATTTGGGGCGGTTTTGGGGGGCTCTGGGGACCCCCACTCACTCACTCCCTCACTCACCTCTGTGCGTCGGGGCCCCGGAAGGGCCCGCAGGGCGGCGGGAAGGGCAGGCACGGGGTACATCTGTGGGGGAGGGAGACACCCAAAATCAGCAGGGAGCCCCCAGGCTGGGCAGAGCCCCCAGATCAGGGGGGATGCAGAGAACAGGGCAGCCCCGTTTTTGGGGGGACTTAGGGGAGGGGTCAGCCCCATTTTTGGGGATTTAGGGAAGAAGATTCAGAGAAGGGATCAACTCCATTTTTTGGGAATTTGGGGAGGGGGCACCCCATTTTTGGGGGGATTTAGGGGACAGGATTGAGGGAAGGATCAGCCTCATTTTTGTGGGGATTCAGGGGAAGGATCACCCCCATTTTTCTGGGGGATTCAGGGGAAGGACCACCCCCATTTTTTTGGGGGATTCAGGGGAAGGATCACCCCCATTTCTGGGGGATTCAGCGGAGGGGGTACCCCCGTTTTTGCGGATTCAGGGGAAGGATCACCCCCATTTTTTTGGGGGATTCAGGGGAAGGACCACCCCCATTTTTTGGGGATTCAGGGGAAGGATCACCCCCATTTTTTGGGGAGATTCAGGGAAGGACCACCCCCATTTTTTTGGGGGATTCAGGGGAAGGACCACCCCCATTTTTGGGGGATTCAGGGGAAGGACCACCCCCCTTTTTGGGGGGGTCAGTACTCACGAAGGGCGGCATCACCCCCCGGTATGGGGGGAACTGGGGGGGCCCGGGGGGGGCTCCCCCCCCCTCAGCTGGCGGCTCCTCGGCCCCGCGCCCCTCCCGCCAGCTGCCCCCTGTGGGGGGACAACGGGGGAACACGGGCTCAGGGGGGTCCTGGGGGGGTCCCCCAGCCCCGGGGGGCGTCAGGGAATCTCAGGTAGGGCCAGGACTGGGAGCCCCCCCAGGGGGTTTGGGATTTTGGGGGGGCATTTGGGGTGGAATCAGGGATTAGGGGGTGGGATTGGGGTTCAGGGGTGGGATCAGGGATTTGGGGGTGGGATTGTGGGTCAGGGGTGGGATTTGGGGTTCAGGGGTTCAGGAATGGGGTGGGGGTTCAGAGGTAAGATTTGGGGTTCAGGAGTGGGATTTGGGGTTCCCGGGTGGGTTTGGGGGTTCAGGGGGTTAGGGGTTCAGGGTCGGTATCAGCGGCTCAGGGGTGGGTTTAGGGGTTCAGGGGTGGGTTTGGGGTTCAGGGTTGGGTTTGGGGGTTCAGGGCTGGGTTTGGGGGTTCGGGGGGTCACTCACCGTGGGGGCGGGGGCTCGGTGCGCGCCCACCCGACGCGTCGGCAGCGCCCCCCCGCTCGCGGCCGCCCCTCCCCCGCTCGGCGGCCGCCCCCAAACTGGGGAACTCCTCCCGTGAGAACCGGCCCGGGAGGGGGGGCGGGGCTCTGGCACCTGGGGGGGGCACGGGGGGAGGTCAGGGAACCCCAAAAACAGCCCCAAAAACGGGGAGACCCCAGGCCCCAGTGAGGGGTCAGGGAGCCCCCCCATGTCTGAGGGGTCCCAGGGGGGTCCCCCCATGTCTGAGGGGTCCCGGGGGGGTCCCCCCATGTCTGAGGGGTCCCCCCATGTCTGAGGGGTCCCGGGGGTCCCCCCAAAACCGGGGGGGGGTCTCACCATCGGCGGGGGATCCGCTGGCCTGCGCCCAGGACTTTGCCGCGCTTGGCGGCGGGGGTTCTGGGGGACAAAGGGGGTCACAGGGAGCTCGGGGGTCATGGGGAGTTTGTGGGGGTCACAGAAAAGGGGGTCACAAGGAGTTTGGGGGCTCACAGGATGTTCGGGGGGTTCACAGGAACTTTGGGGAGGTCACAGGAGTTTTGGGGGTGTCACAGCGACTTTTTGGGGGTCATGGGGACTCTGGGGATGTCATAAGGAGTTTGGGGGCGTCACAGGGATTTTCAGGGGTGTCACAGGGGTTTGGGAGCGTCACAGGGATTTTCAGGGGTGTCACAGGGGTTTGGTGGTGTCACAGGGGTTTGGGGGTGTCACAGGGATTTTGGGGTCTCACCTCGGGTGTCCCCGGGGTCCGAGTCCCCCCGGTGCCGCTCGCAGGCGGCTGCGAATCCGGCGGTGACGGCGACTGCGGCGGGGGAGGGGCGGAGGGCTCGGAACTGGGGGGGGGGGGGTCAGGGCGGTTTGGGGACTGGGACCCCCCCAGACCACCCCACGTGCAGTGCTGGGATCCGGGGGGGTCCCTCTGCTCCATCCCAGAGCCCCGCAAATCTCCCCCAGGACCCTCCCCAAAAATTCATATCCGGGGTGGGGGGGGGAGGCAGCTCTGGCCCCTCCCCTCAATCCTGGTACCCCAAAATCCCCCTCCCACCCAGCGGGGGCACCCTGCCCACCCCCCATTTCGGGGTCCCCCCCACCTGCGGGGGTCGGGGGGGTCGCTCCTGCTGGCCCATCCCGAGCCGTCTCGGGGCACCAGGGCCACGTTGGGGTCGTTGCCTTTGTTCTCGGCCTTCAGGCTCGGCAGGTGCGCGGGGGGGGGCATGCGCCGGGTGGGCACCTTGCCCAGGCTCTGCAGCCCATGGCGGGGGGCGCCTGGGGGGAGACCCCCGAACCCCACTGAGACCCCCCCAAACCTCACTGAGACCCCCCCACACCTCACCATGAGGGTCTCACAATGGGGACACCCCCCTCCCCAAAACGTGACCGCAGGGGGGTCCCACACCCCCAACCCAGAGACCCCTGAACCCCCCCAAACCCCAGATGGAGGGAGGGTCACACAAGAGGAGACCACCCCCCCAAAATGAGGATGTGAGGGGTCCCACATTTCCCCCCAGAACCCCCAAAACCCCCCCAAGGGGCCTCACAATCCCTCCCCCTCACTTTGGGGACTCTTCCTCCCTGACCCCAAAAAACGGGGAGGGGGGAGCTCTGACCCCCCCCCGTGTGTCCCCCCCCATTTTGGGGTCTCCCCGGCGCCCCCCCGTCGGTACCGGCGGCGCGGGGGGGCTCCAGCGGCCGCCCCCGGTAGCTCTCACTGAGGCTCAGGCAGTTGTAGCGCCGGCCCCGCGCAGCCCGATCGCTCATGGCGCCGCATCGGCCGCGGGACCTGCGGGGCACCGGGGAACGGGGGGTTAAACACCGGGGAACCGGGGGTTAAATACCGGGAAAGCAGGAATTAAATACCGGGATAACGAGGGTTATACACCAGGATCAGGGGGGATTAAACACCGGGATAACGGGAGTTAAACACCGGGATAACGCGAGTTAAACACCGGGATAACGAGCGTTATACACCGGGATAACGGGGGTTAAACACCGGGGAACGAGGGGTTAAACACCTGCATAAGGGGAGTTAAACACCAGGATAACGGAGGTTAAACACCGGGATAAAGGGGGGGACATACCATGATAACGAGGGGTTAAAGACCGGGATAAAGGGGGGTTAAACACCCGGAACAGGGCTGGGACACACCGGCACAACGAGAGGTTAAACACCGGGATAAAAGGGGGTTATACACCGGAACTGGCGAACAAACACCAGGACGAGAGGAGGGTTGCACCGGGATAAGGGGGGGTTAAATACCGGCAACGGGAATGGGACACACCGGGATGAGCGAGGGTCACACCGCGACCGGGGGCAGGTGACACTGGGGGGGTCACACCGGGACAGGGGGTCACACCGGCACCGGGACGGGTCACACTGGGACCGGCGGGGTTACACCGGGGGGGTCACACCGGGACCGGAGGGGTCCCAGCGGCACACGCGGGACAGGCCGAGCTGGGCCCCGCGGAGTGTGGGGGGGTCACAGGCCCCGCGGACCGCCGGGAGAACGGAGGACACCGGAGGGCCCGGGGGGGTCACGCATCCTCACAGGCCGCCCCACGATCCACGCGGGCCCCGCCCCCGCTAACGGGACCGCGCCCCCTCCCGTGATACCGGGGAGCCCCCGGTGCGAGGGGGCCGTGAAGGGGGGGGCGCCGTGAGGGGGGGGCCTCGCCGTTCCAAGATGGCGGCGGTGCCGGCGCAGCCGCGGCCCGGCTGTGGGGGAGAGGGGGGTGGTGTGGGTGGATCGCGCCCCCATCCCGCGCGCCGCCGCGCCCCCTCCCCAATCCCGTACCCACCGTGTCCGCCCCGGGCGGCTCCGCGCGCGCTCGGGGGCCGCGGGCGGGGCGGGCGGGCGCCGGATGGCGGCGGATTCCGCTGCCCCCCCTCCCTCCGACACGGCCCGCGGGGCCTCCCGCGCATGCGCCGCGCGCCTCGGGCCGCGCCGCGTGGGGGCGGAGCCGCACAGGGACGCGCCGCCATTGGCTGCGAGGGCCGCGCGGGCGAGACCATTGCGAAGGGGAGGGAGGGCGGGAAAAACGGGCCGCGCTCGCGTCCGCGGACAAGGGAGCGCCCCCCCCGCGGATGGAGCGGCCCCGGCGGTGACGTCATTTGGCGGTGCCGGTGTGGCCATAGCGGCCCCCGGCGGGGCGGCCGGAAGGGCCCGGCGCCGCCCGTTCATATGGCAACGGGAGCCCCGCCCCCCCGGCGGGGGAAATGGGGACACTGGGAGGGAGCGGGAGGCACCGGGAAGCACCGGGGACAGCCCGGAGCCCGGGCTTCCCCCGCCGCCGCCGCCGGGGGTGGGGACATTCCCCGCCAAAAAAAACCCCCAGGCTCCAAATTCCGCCCGAATTCTGCTTTATTGGGACTTTCCACAATAAATTATTACAGGCAATCAATAAATTACCGGCTCCGCCCCAGAAACGGCGGGATTTTGGCCGTGAATGTGTCATAAATACATAAAACTATATAAAAACAGGAACAGAAGTCTATACAAAGTGTCAATTTTTCAGTCCTACAAAAAACTTATAAATAATAGAATAAATTAAAATTAGGCAATAATCCACCAGCGTTTCCCAGCCAGTTTGGTCTGTGATTGCTTATCTGTTTTGAGCGTCCCAACTCCACCCAGCCCTGGTCAGTCACTCTGAGCCCAAATCATCCCAATTCCCTCCACCCCCGAATGATTCCATTTCCATCCACCCCAACTGATCCCAATTTCATCCATCTGTGATCAATCCCAATTTCATCAATCCCTGACAAACCCCAAATGCATCAACCCCTGACAAATCCCAAATCCATCCACCTGAATGACCCCAATTCCCTCCACCCCTGACTGACCCCGAACCCGCCCGTTCCTCACCAATCCCAAACCCATCCACCCCTGATTGATCCCAAACCCTCCACCCCTGATTGATCCCAAACCCATCCACCCCTGATTGATCCCAAACCCATCCACCCCTAATTGATCCCAAACCCATCTCACTGACCCCAATTTCATCCCCCCGTGACTGACCAAATTCCCTCCATCCCTGATCAATCCCAATTCCACCCCCCCCCCAGCTGACCCAAATTCCATGCCCCCCTGACCCCCAGCGCCCCCCAATCCCCCCCAATCCCCCCTAATCCACGCCCAGCACCCCGAAGTAGGCCTGCCCGGCTCCGTGCAGGTCCAGGAAGCGCTGCGGCGAGGTGCTGGCGGCCAGCTGGTCGCCGCGGCGCAGCTGGAACACGGCTCCCTGGTACAGGGACTCGGCCCAGAGCCCGCCCCGGGCGCCGCCCCCGCACACGGAGCGCGCGGCGCGCAGCAGCGGCACGTCCCGCGGGTACTCGGGCGACAATCGCGACACCGCCAGCCGCAGGGGGCGCCGCGGGGCGCGGGGCGGGCACCGCGAGCCCTGGAAGGCGGCGGCGGCGTACACGAAGTAGAGCCCGTCCCGCGGCACCACCAGGCGGTTCCCGCGGAGCCGAACCCCGTTCCGGACCAGCGCGGGGGCCACGCCCGCCTCCCACACCAGGGAGCGCCGGGGGGACGGCCACGAGGAGGCTGGGAGGAGAAACAGGGGGTAAAAATATAAATATACTGGAATAAACACAAAAATACTGAAATAAACCCAAAAACCCACACCAGGGAGCGCGGGGGGACGGCCACGAGGAGGCTGCGGAGAGAAACGGGGGTTAGAAATAGAAAAAAATACAAAAATATCGAAATAAACCCCAAAACACTGAAATAAACCCCAAAAACCCTGCCTCCCACACCAGGGAGTGTCGGGGGGACGGCCACGAGGAGGCTGAGAGGGGAGAAACGGGGGTTAGAAACACGAATGTATTGAATTAAACCCAAAGAAATACAAAAATATTGAGATAACCGCACAAAAATACTGAAATAAACCCAAAAAACCACGCCAAGCAGACACGGGGGCATGGCCAGGAAGGGTAAATCAGGGTTAGGATCCTAAAAACTTCCAAAAACACAAACCGGAAAAAAAAAAAAAAAAAAAACCAAATCCTTGCCTCCCACACCCAGAGGAACGGGCAGGACGAGGCTGGGAGGAAATTTGGGGTTAGGATTGCCAAAAACACCGAAAGGAACCCCAAAATCCCCAAAGATCCACAAGAACCCCAAAGACTCCGGGGGCTGCTGTCCCCTCCTGTGTCCCTCGCACACCCCTGAGCCCCCCCAGTGTCTCCCCAGTGTCCCCAGTGTCCCCCCAGTGCCTCCCAGTGCCCCCCAGTGCCCCCCCAGTGCCCCCCACTCACCCACGACGTGAGCAGCCGGTTTGTCCCCCCTCGTCACCCGCCGCAGCTCCGGGGGGGCTCCTGGGGACACACGGTGGGGGTTGGGACATTGGGGGGACACCAGGAGGGGGTGGTGACCCCAAAAAGGGGGGAGGGGCAGGGATGGGGGTTTGGGGGTGTCACTCACCTGGCATGGCCGGGGTTGGTGCCTCTGAGGGGTCCTGGGGGGACAGAGAGGGGTCAGAGGAGGGGACAATGGGGGCACAGGAGGGTTATAGAGGGGACACTAGGGGGACACGGGGGGGTCAGAGGGGGGTGGAAATGGGGGGGGGACAATGGGGGACAATGGAGGGACACGGGGACGCAAAGAGGACACAAGGGTGACAATAGGGACACACAGGGGGATAAAGGGGACACACAAAGGGACACAGGGGGACACAGGGGGGACACAGGGGACAATGAGGACTCACAGAAGGACACAGGGGGGGACAATAGGGACACACAGGGACACACAGGGGGGACACAGGGGACAATGGGGACTCACAGAAGGACACGGGGGGGGACAATAGGGACACACAGGGGACACAGGGGGACACAGGGGACAATGGGGACTCACAGGGGGGACAGGGGGTCACGCATGGGACACAGGGGACAATGGGGACTCACAGAAGGACACAGGGGGACAATAGGGGCACACAGGGGGACACACATGGGACACAGGGGCTCCATACCAGGTGGGGCAGGCGGGTGGCAGCGGCAGCACTGGGTGACAGCAGCAGCAGCAGCAGCAGCAGCAGCGGTGGCAGCAGCAGGGGCCCGGGCCCCGCGCGGTGACACCGCCCTGGGGGCCGCGCTGGCGGCGGCGGGGGCCGCGGGGGGCTCGGCCATGGCGCCTCTGAGCCGGCCCGGCCCCCCCGGAGCCTTTATGGCCCCCCCGGCCCCCGCACGAGGCGTCACCCCACGGGAACGGCGCAGGAAAACCCCGGGGGGGCCCCAAACGCTCCGTGGGGGACGGGGGGGCAGCGACTTTGGGGGGGTCGGGGCGGCCCCTCCTCGCTTCCCCCCCCCCAAATCCCACAGCCACCCCCTCCTCTGTGACTCCTCCTTCTCTAATTAAAGCAGCACCCCTAATTAGCAGAACATTTTACTAACAACGCCCTGTTCTCTGGTGTCTAAAACAGGAATACACAGCAGGGGCGGGGGGGAAGGATGTGGCTGGGGGGTGCCCCCAAAAGCAGAACCAGCCCTGGGTTCTGAAAACTCCGAAAAACCACACGGGGGGCGCCCAAAATCAAACGGGGGGCGGGGCCCAAAACCTGAAAAACCACACGGGGGGGGACCCGAAACCATGGCAAGGCACCGGAAAATCTGAGTAGGCGGGGGGGGACACGAAAGTGTCATGGGCACCTCGGAGGGAGCCCCAAATCCGGCATTTCCGCCCCCAAACCCCGCCAGGAAAATCTCAGCGCCCCAAATCTGGCTGAGGGAGGCGCTGAGGATCCCCCCTTTGTTGTCCCCAAACCCGGGGGCAGAGCGAGTCTGTCCCCACAGATCTCAGCCTGAGGAGGGTCCAGACCCCCCTTTCTATTGCCCCCTCAAGTCCCAGTTCGTGGGATCCCTTCAGAGCCCCCAAGCCTCAGTTTTGGGGGTATTTTCTCCAGTTCACAGCTCGCCTGCCACAGTTTAAGCTTTCCTCAGAGCCCCCCAGACCCATTTCGAGGACTCCTTCAGAGCTGTGGGGGTGCTGGGGGGATCTTCGACCGTTTTCGGGGTTCTCTCAGCGTTCTTTGGGGTCCCACGCCACGAGCGGCTCCGGTTCTGCCACACCTGAGGGGTGGGGAACAGGGCTGGGACCCCTCCCCAGCTCAGGGGAAGCCCCTGGGGCGGGGGGGGAAGTTCCAGGGTGGGGGGCGAGACCGGGGGTCGCCCCAAAACATCTCCTCCCCCCAGAACGAGCCGCTCGGGGGTCCCGGGAGGGTCTGGGCGGCCCCGGGGTCTCACCGCGGTCCCGGCAGGTTCCCGCGCCGGAAGTCGCCACACCGGCGGCCGGAAGTGCAGTGAGCGAGGGCGGAAGTGGCTCCGGGAGGTTTTGTCGCCCCCTGGCGGCAGGGAAGACCGAGTCAGCTTCGAAAGGCCCTAAGGGATGGGGACGCCCCCCCAAATTTGGGGATCCCCAGTCCCTGGGGGGACCCGAATCCCCTCAAACTCACCGTGGGGCCTGAAAGGCAGCGTTCCACTCGAACTCCTCCACGGGGATCTCTGGGGGTGGGGACGGGGGGAACGGGGGTGTTTGGGGGGTTCAGGAGGGTTTGGGAGGGTCCCGGCTCGCTCGGGGCGGGGGCTCGGGGGGGTCCCAGCGCTCCATGTACTCCCTCAGTTGGATCTCCCAGGCCCGCGCCGCCGCCTCGGAGCGGGACCGGGAGCGGGACCCGGACCGGGACCCCTCCCCGCTCCCCCCTTTGCCCCCGCCTTTGCCCGCCACGGCCGCCGCGTCCCCCGGGCCGAAGTGCGTGACGCGGGCCGGCGCTCCCGGCCCCCAGCCCAGCCCGGCCCGGTCCCGCCTGAGCTCGGTGGGCACCGGCAGCCGCCGCCCGCGGCCGCCCCGGCCCAGGCCGCCGCCGCGCCAGCCGGCCCGCAGCAGCAGGCGGTAGCCAGGGTTGGACGGGGGATGTGCAGCGGCTCGGGGGCGCGGGCCGAGCCCCAGCCCCAGCAGGTGCGCGGTGGAGCGGCGGTGCCGCGCGGGGGTCCCGGAACGAGGTCCGCAGCTGCGGCAGAAGTGAAGGGGGCCGGGGAGCTGCGGAGGGGAAACTCGTTAGCGAGGTAATTAATTATTTAGTTCGCTCGTTAATTCATTGGGAAGAGGGGGATTGGCGGGGGACGCACTCACCTGGGCAGCTCCTCCGCCTCTCCTCTGCAGGAGCTCCGGGCGGGCTCAGCACCGCCCCCTCGGCGATCAGGCTCGCTTGGCGAGGGTTCATGGCCCGTTCCTCCCGCACGAACCCCGGGACGCAGGAGCGCCGGAGGAGGTGCGGGATCCTGGTGGTTCTGGGCCTCCGGGCACGAGTTCTTCTGCGAGTGGGCGGGCCTGGCCCGGACCCCCGAGGCCGGGGGACCCTGAGATCCCGGGCCAGGGCGTAGGCGCCCAAACCCCGGGATAGCCCCGTACACCCCTAGAACCCCGGGACACCCAAAGCCCCGAGATCTCTGGCACCCCAAAACCTCCGAGGATACCGTGGGAAACCCTGAAACCCCAGGATACCTCAGGACACCCCTGAGATACCCCGGGACACCCCCAAAACCCCCGAGACACCCCTCAAAACTCCTGGGATACCCCCGGACACCCCCAGAGCCTGGGGACACCTCCGGGCTACCCCAGGACACCCCAGACCGGATCCGGCCAAGATCACCCCGCTCCGGGCCCCCAAAACCCCCAGCCCCTCACCGCCGGGCCACCCTGTTTCGGCTGATCCACGCGCGCTACATCCTCACCAACCGCGGCATCGCCCAGATGGTGCGACCCCAAAAACAGAGACCCCCAAAACTGACCAGGGGATCCTCAGGGACCCCCAAAACTGCCCTGAACCGCTCCCTGTGCCCCCCAAAATCACCCTGAAACCCCCCTGTGCCCCCCAAAACTGCCCTGATCCACACGCGCTAAATCCTCACCAACCGCGGCATCGCCCAGATGGTGCGACCCCAAAAACAGAGACCCCAAAACTGCCCTGAACGGCTCCCTGTGCTCCCCAAAACTGTTCTGAACCCTCCTGTGCCCCCAAAACTGCTCTGAACCCTCCTGTGCCCCCAAAGCCCCTGACCCCCCTGTCCCCCACAGCTGGAGAAATACCAGCAGGGAGATTTCGGGTACTGCCCGCGGGTGTACTGTGAGAACCAGCCCATGCTGCCCATCGGTACTGGGGGAACTGGGGGGCACTGGGAGGGACTGGGGGGCACTGGGAAGGGTGTGGTTCTTTTGGGCTTTATTCTGTGTGGGGCTGTTTTTGGGGTGGGTTATTTGAGGTTTATTCAGGGTTGGGTTTTTTTTGGGGGGTGGGTTTTTTGGGGTTTATTTGGGGTGTGTTATTCGGGGTTTATTTGGGGTCAGGTTTTTTTGGGTGGGTGACGTGAGGGTTACTCAGGGTTGTGTTTATTTGGGGTTGGGTTTTTTGGGGCAGGTTATTTGGGGTTTATTTGGGGTTTGATATTTTTTATGATGTTTCATTTGGGGTTTATTCGGGGTTGGATTCTTTGGGGTCTGTTATTTGGGGTTTATTTGGGGTTGGGTTTTTTGGAGGTGGGTGAGACGGGGATTATCCAGGTTGGGTTTTTTTGGGCTGTGGCATTTGGGGTTTATTCAGGTTGGGTTTTTTGGGCTGTGGCATTTGGGGTTTATTCAGGGTGGGTTTTTTTGGGCTGTGGCATTTGGGGTTTATTCAAGGTCGGGTTTATTCCGGGTCGGGTTTTTTTGGGACACGTTACTCGGGGTGATTTTGGGCGGGGTTTTTTGGGGTGTGTCATTACTGGGGAGTGCCCCCTGCCCCCCAGGGCTGTCGGACATCCCTGGCGAGGCCATGGTGAAGCTGTACTGCCCCAAGTGCATGGACGTGTACACGCCCAAGTCCTCGCGGCACCACCACACCGACGGCGCCTATTTCGGCACCGGCTTCCCGCACATGCTGTTCATGGTGCACCCCGAGTACCGCCCCAAGCGCCCCGCCAACCAGTTCGTGCCCAGGTGAGAAACCAGCCCAAATCCCCAGAAACACCCACCCAAATCCCCTAAAAAACCAACCCAAATCCCCAGAAAAACCCAACAAAAATCCCAGCAAAACCCACACCCCGAGTACCGCCCCAAGAGCCAACCAGTTCGTGCCCAGGTGAGAAACCAGCCCAAATCCCCAAAAAAACCCAAATCCCCAAAAAAACCCACCCAAATCCCCTAAAAAACCAACCCAAATCCCCTAAAAACCAACCCAAATCCCCAACAAAACCTACCCAAAATTCCAACAAAACCCACCCAAAATCCCAAACCCACCATACCCAAGAAACCAGTTGTCAGGTGAAAACAAACCAAATCCCAAAAAACCCAATCCCAAAACCACCCAATCCAACAAACACCAAATCCAAAAAAACCAAATCCAGAAAACCGTAGCGCCCCAAGAGCCAACCAGTTCGTGCCCAGGTAAAAAAAACCCAACCCAAATCCCAAAAAAAACCACCTCAAAATTCCAAAAACCCTACCCAAATCCCAAAAGAAAAACCTCAAATCCCAAAAAAAACCACCTCAAAATCCCAACAAAACCCCCAAAATCCCAACAAAACCCACACCCCGAGTGCTGCCCCAAGCGCCAACCAGTTGGTGCCCAGGTCAGCACTGCCCAAAACACCCAAATCACAAAAAAACCCCAAAATCCCAAAAAAACCCACCCAAATCCCCATTTCGTTTCCAAATTCGCCACTTTTATTTCCCAAAAAAATCCTTTTTCCCCCCTCCCAATCCCTTTTTTCCCAAAATCCCCATTTTCCCCCCAAAAATCCCTATTTCCCCCTAATCCCTTTTTTCCCAAAATCCCAATTTTCCCCCAAATCTCTTTTCTCCCAAAATCCTCATTTTCCCCAAGAAAATCTTTTTTCCCCAAACCCCTTTTTTCCCAAAAAATCCCTTTTTCCCCCAAAATCCCCATTTTTCCCCCCAATCCCTTTTTTTCCCAAAATTTCTATTTTTCCCCCCAATCCCTTTTCCCGCCCAATCCCTATTTTTCCCCTGATCCCATTTTTCCCAAAATCCCCATTTCCCCCACATCCCCATTTTTCCCCCCAATCCCATTTTTCCCAAAACCCCCATTTTTCCCCCCAAACCCCCATTGCTATTATTTTCTCCCCCCAGGCTGTACGGGTTCAAGATCCACCCCATGGCGTACCAGCTGCAGCTCCAGGCCGCCAGCAACTTCAAGAGCCCCGTCAAAACCATCCGCTGAGAGCCCCCCAAAATCCCCCCGGGACCCCAAAACCCCCTGAACCCCCCAACCCCCCCCCCGAGACCCCAGAAAGAGATTTGGGCTGAAACCCCCCGAGTTTGGGTCGTTCTTGGGGGCCGAGTCAGGGCTGGGGGTGGATTTGGGGTGTTTGGGCTGATTTTGGGGTGTTTGAGTCATTTTGGGGTGTTTGGGGCTGTTTTTTGGGGTTTTTTTGAGTCATTTGGGGGTTCTTGGGGCTGATTTTTGGGGTGTTGGGGCTGGTTTTGGGGTGTTTGAGTCATTTTGGGGTGTTTAGGGCTGGTTTTGGGTATTTTGGGTGGATTTGGGTTTTTTTGGGGTGGTTTGGGCCGTTCATGAGGATTTGGGGTCACCTTGAGTGGTTTGGGGGCAATTTAATGTTTTTGGGGGATGCCCAGGGCTGGGTTTGGATAATTTTGGGCTGGTTTGGAGCGTTTTGGGGCTGGCTGGGAGGAATTTCGGGTAATTTAAGGGATTTTGAAGGATTTTATGGGGTGTTGGGCAGGGTTTGGGGTTGTCCCAGGCTGGTTTTGTGTAATTTGGGGTGGATTTGGTGCATTCCGGGACAGTTCTGGTGACACTTTCGGCTGTTTCGGGGCAACTCCAGCCGCTTTTGGCATCCCTGCTCCGCATTCCCGCCCCTCTCGCTGTATTTTGGGGCAATTTCAGCCGCTTTTGGGGCATTTCGGGCCTTTCCGTGCAGGCCCGCCCTGTTTCCGTGACAACGCCGCCATTTTGCCCCGCCCTTTTCCCCATGGCAACGCCGCCATTTTGTCCCGCCCTTTTCCCATGGCAACGCCGCCATTTTGTACCGCCCTTTTTCCCATGACAACGCCGCCATTTTGTACCGCCCTTTTTCCCATGACAACGCCGCCATTTTGTCCCGCCCTCGCTCCCGTTCCGACCCCACCCCCGGTCCCCCCACACGGGCCCCCCCCCCCCGCCCAGGTGTCCCCCTGCCCATCACGGCACCGCCTGTGCTCAAGCGCCTCCCGAGGTGACCCTGAGGCCGTCCCCAGCGCTGGCCCTGCCCGGGCCTGTTTGTCACGGCCCTCGGGGGCGCGGGGCTGCTCGTTGGGGTCCGGCCATGGGAAGCCCAACCCCAGCCCCAACCCTGCCCTGTCCCCGTCTGTCACCCTGGGGCCCGCTCCCAGCCCCGCCCCTGACCCGACCAGAAGTGGCTTCTACCAGTACTAAAGATAGCGCCAGGAAAGGGAGGAAGGGACGTCATGCCACTTTCAAGATGGCGCCTCGGCTGCCACTCCTCTGACCTCCTAAATATGGTGGCGAAGGGCCGGAAGTGACGACAGGCCACTCCCAAGATGGCGCCACGGCCGCCATTCGCTTGACCTCCTAAATATGGCGGCGACTGGGGCCGGAAGTGACGACATGCCGCTCTCAAAATGGCGCCTCGGCCGCCACGCGCCTGACCTTCTAAATATGGCGATATTTGGAGACATTTATATCAGACCTGGTTTATTTTTATTCCCCTTTTATTAAATTAAAAAATATAAAAGATTTAAAAAGCCTAAAAAATCCCCAAAAAAGCAAAAAAATACCCCAAAACCCCCAAAAAAGTAAAAAAAAAGGAAAGAAAAAAAAAAAAAAAAAAAAAAAAAAAAAAAGGAAAAAAAAGGAAAGAAAAAAAGGAAAAAAAAGAAAAAAATAAAAAATAAAAAAGGAAAGGAAAGAAAAAGCAAAAAGCTTTAAAATGCCTAAAAAAACAAATAAAAAAAGAAAAAAAACCAAAAAAAAACAAAAAAATAAACAAAAAAAATTCCCAAAAAGACCCAAAAAATCTCCAAAAATTTAAAAAATCAAAAGCTCCAAAAAGGTTCCAAAAATATTTTTAAAAAAAAAAAAAAAAAAAAAAAAATTCCAGATTGTTCCTGGTTTGGGTCTGGATTTTGTCCCTCAGTGGCCTCGAGCTGCAGGAGGTGAAAAAAATTTAAATTCCTGAAATTTGGCCCAAAATTCCCCAAATTCAGCCCCAAAATTCCTCAAACTTTTCTTAAAATCTTCCAAATTCAGCCAAAATCAAAAAAATCATCCTGAAATCCCCAAAATTCATCCAAAAATTTTCCCCAAAATCTCAGAATTTCACCCCAAATTTACAAAAATTCTTCCCAAAAATCTCAGAATTCCCCCCAAAATCCAAATATTTTTTTCCTAAAATCCCTGGGATTGCCCTCAAATCCTAAAAATTCCCAAATTCCCCTAAAAATCCCCAAATTTCCCAATTTTCATCCCAAACATTCCCCCAAATTTCCAAGACTTGATCCCAAAATCCCAACATTTACACCCCAAAAATACCCAAAATTCCCAAATTTTCATCCCAAAAATTCCAAATTTTATTCCCAAATTCCCAAAATTTCATCCCTAAATTCCCCTATTTTCATCTCAAAATTCCCAAATTTTCATCCCAAAAATTCCAAATTTTCATCCCAAAAGTTCCCCAATTTTAATTCCAAAAATTCCCAAATTTTCATCCCAAATTCCCAAATTTTCATCCAAAAAAATCCCCAAATTTTTATCTCCAAGACCAAGTTTCCCTAAAAATCCCCAAAATTCCCAAATTTTCATTCCCAAATTCCCAAATTTTTATCCCAAAATTCCCAAATTCCCATTTTTCCCCATTTCCTCTGTCGGGCTCCATTCCCGTCGGAATTTCAGGAATTTCCCAAAATCCCAAAATTTGGGGATTTGGCCCCAATTTTCTGCCTCCGGTTCTTACGTGGGGGGGCCACGAGACCCTCACGCCTTTGTGGGAGGAATTCCCAAAAAAAAATTCAGGAATTTTGGGAATTTGGGGCTCCAAGGGGTTTCACCCAAAATTCCAGAAATTTACCCCAAAAATTCCAGGATTTTAATCTCAAAATTCCAGGATTTTTAACCACAATTTCCAAGTTTTTTTTCCCAAAAATCCAGGATTTTTACGCTAAATTCCAAGATTTTTTTCCCCAAAATCCCAAGACTTTTTATCCCAAAATTCCAAGATTTTTTCCCAAACATTCTGGGATTTTACCCCAAAATCCCAAGGTTTTTTTACCCCAAAATTCCAGCATTTTTACCCTAAATTTTCAGGATTTTTAACCCAAAATTCCAGGATTTTTTCCCCCAAAATCCCAAGAATCTTATCCAAAATTTCTAGGTTTCCCAAAATCCCAGTATTTTTTTCCCCAATATTTTAGGATTTTCCCCCAAAATCCCAATGTATTTTTTCACCAAAATCCCAAGGATTTTTTTTTTCCAAAATTCCAGGATTTTCCCCCAAAATTCCCAGGATTTTGTTTCCTTACCTGGTATCTGATCCGGGAGTTTTGTCCACAGGAATTCAGGATTTTCCATAGGGGAATTCAGGATTTTCCATAGGGGAATTCAGGATTTTCCATAGGGGAATTCAGGATTTTCCATGGGGAAATTTGGGATTTTCTATAGGGCAATTTCCATACGGGAATTTGGGATCCCCTGCAGGGATTTGGGATTTTCCATAGGGGGTTCAGGGGTCCCCAAATCAGCTCTCCAGGGGTTCCCATCCCCTATAGGATGTGTAGGAACCCCCATCCCCTACAGGATCTCTACATCCTCTACAGGATGTGTAGGATTTCCCTATGGAATACAGATTCCTTATAGGATATTTAGGGTTCCCCTATAGGATCTATAGGGTGTGTAGGGGCCGGCGTGTGCCGGGGCTCTATAGGTTCCCCTATAGGATCTATAGGGTGTGTAGGGGCCGGCGTGTGCCGGGGCTCTATAGGCTCCCCTATAGGATCTATAGGGTGTGTAGGGGCCGGCGTGTGCCGGGGCTCTATAGGCTCCCCTATAGGATCTATAGGGTGTGTAGGGGCCGGCGTGTGCCGGGGCTCTATAGGCTCCTATCCCCTATAGGATCTATAGGGTGTGTAGGGGCCGGCGTGTGCCGGGGCTCTATAGGCTCCCCTATAGGATCTATAGGGTGTGTAGGGGCCGGCTCTATAGGCTCCTATCCCCTATAGGATCTATAGGGTGTGTAGGGGCCGGCTCTATAGGCTCCTATCCCCTATAGGATCTATAGGGTGTGTAGGGGCCGGCGTGTGCCGGGGCTCTATAGGCTCCCCTATAGGATCTATAGGGTGTGTAGGGGCCGGCGTGTGCCGGGGCTCTATAGGCTCCCCGGCCGTAGGTGACCCCGGCCTTGCTGTGGCCTCGGCCCCGGGGGCGGCGCACGGGACAGCGCCCCCCGCTGGGGGACAGGGCCTGCGGATCCCCTATGGATCCCCCACAGAATCGCCTATGGATCCCCTATGGATCCCCCATAGAATCCCCTATGGATCCCCCACAGAATCCCCATAGAACCCCTATGGATCCCCTATGGATCCCCATAGATACCCTGTGGACCCCTCATGGAATCCCCTATAGAATCCTATAGATCCCCTGTGGACCCCCATAGATTCCCCATGGAGCCCCCGTAGACCCCTATGGATTCCCCCCATGGAATCCCCTATGGATCCCCATAGATCCCCTATGGATCCCCACAGACCCCCTGTGGGTCCTCCATGGAATCCCATAGATCCCCTATGGATCCCCCCATGGAATCCCCTATGGAATCCCATAGATCCCCTATGGATCCCCCCATGGAATCCCCCATGGAATCCCATAGATCCCCTATGGATCCCCCCACGGAATCCCCTATGGAATCCCATAGATCCCCTATGGATCCCCCCATGGAATCCCATAGATCCCCTGTGGATCCTCTATGGCATCCCCTATGGAATCCCCAAGGGATCACCCACAGATCCCCTATAGATCACCAATGGAATCCCCATTGATCACCCCTGGATCCCCATAGATTCCCTATGGATTCCCCCATGGAATCCCCTGTAGATCCCCAATGGCATCCCCACAGATCCCCTATAGATCACCAACACAATCCCCATAGATCCCCCTTGGATCCCCATAATCCCCTATGGATTCCCCCACGGAACCCTCCATAGATCCCCTATAGATCCCCTATGGAATCCCACAGACTCCCCTCCCCAAAGGAGCCACAGAGACCCCCCAGAGCAGCACCTATAGAGCCCCTATAGGGCCCCAATGCCCCAAAACCCCCCCAAATATCACCAAACCCCCCCATGGATTCCATAACCCCCTACAGGACCCTTATAGGACCCCCAAACCCCCCTATAGATTCCATAACCCCCCCATAGGTCCCATATAGGACCCCCAAACCCCCCTAGAGTCCATCAAACCCCCTATAGATCCCTTATAGGACCCCAAAACCCCTCCTATAGATTCCATAAACCCCCCCCCCCCTATAGGTCCCATAGAGAACCCCCAAACCCCCTATAGATTCCATAAATCCCCCCAGACTCCCCTACAGGTACCATATAGGACCCAACCCCCCCCCCCCCATGTCACCAGGACCCCCCTATAGATCCCATAGGTCCCCAAACCCTCCCCTAAAGGGTCCATATAGGGTTCTATATCCCCCCAAAAGGGCCCGTATAGGGTTCTATACCCCCAAATCCCCTACAGGCCCCTCTGGGCCCTCCCAAATGTCCCCTATAGCCCCCATAGGTTCCCAAAACCCACCCCAAAGGGCCCCTATAGGATCAAGGCCCCCCCTCCAAAGCCCCCTATAGCTCCCAGCCCGCCCCATAGGTCCCATATAGGGTCCAAATCCCCCTCCTCCCCCCCAGAATCCCCTATAGCCCCCATAGGTTCCGGATATCCCCAGAAACCACTCCGGATATTCCCCAAATCCCCTTCTATAGATCCCCTATAGCTCCCACCCCCCACCCTCCATAGGTGCCATCAACCCATCCCGCTCCCCCCCCAAAAAAAATTCCATAGGTTTCGGATATCCCCAGAAACCACTCCGGATATTCCCAATATCCCCTCCAAACCTCCCCTATAGATCCCATACATCCCACAAAACCCCCCGAACCCACCCCTATACATCCCAAAACCCCTTTGAACCCCCCCCAAAAATCCCCTGTATCTCCCCTATACCGCCCCTATACCCCCCACCCCAAGCGCACCCCTCCCGTTATTCTATACCCCCCTCCGGAACGTTTTTAAAAGCCCCCAGACCCATTTTGAACCCCCCAAACCGCCCCTATAGAGCCCCTATAGCCTCCATACGTCCCCTGCCCGCACGCCCTCAGCCGCCTCTAACATGGCGGCCGCCCCCTTCCCCTCACGGCAGCGAGGCCACGCCCCCTGCGCGGCGAGGCCGCTGATTGGCTGATTCCTCCCCCAGCGACAACGCTGATTGGTTGCCGCTCCCACAGCGCCGGCGCTGATTAGTTGAATCGGGCGGAAGGCGGGGCTTAGTCCTGAGGGAGAGCGGGCGTGGTTTTGGCGGGAAGAGGCGGAGAAAATGGCGGATGATTGACGTGTGTATGCAAATTACGGGGCGGGGTTATGCAAACGAAGGGGCGGGGTTTGTTATTAGCGATAAAGGAGAGAAATGCCCTCAAAATTTGGGGGTTTTCCCCAAAAAATCGGGAAAAAATCCCAAATAAAGAAGGAATGGCGGACAGTAATTAATAATTAATAATTAATAATTAATAATTAGTAATTAATAATTAATAATTGATAATTGCGGGTGGAAATCTAAAAATTAGGGCAAAAATTCGTGGCTTATTATAGGGGTAATAATAACTAATAATAGGGAAAGAATGGCTAATAATGGGAAATAATTATTAATAACCGGAAAATAATTACTAATATAGCGGGAAAATCCTCTAATGACTAGAAATAATGGCTAATAACTGGGAAATAACCACTAATAATAGGGAAATAAAGATTAATTATGGGGAAATATTGACTAATAATCGCTAATAACTGGGAAATAATAACTGATAATGGGGAAAGAGCGGCTAATAACTAGAAATAATGATTAAGGATTGGGAAATAATTACTAATAATCGCTAATAATTGGGAAATAATCTCTAATAATTGGGAATAGCCACTAGTAATTGGGAAATAATGACTAATAATCACTGAAAAATTGGGAAATAGCTGCTAATAATTGGAATATAACCACTAATAATAGGGAAATAAAGACTAATAATGGGGAAATAATGACTAATAATCACTAATAATTGGGAATTAAAAACTAATAATGAGGAAAGAGTGGCATAAAACTGAAAATAATGATTAGGATCGGGAAACAATTACTAATAATGGCTAATAATTGGGAAATAGCCATTAATTGTTGGGAAATAACCACCAATAATGGGGAAATAATTACCAATAATGGGGAAATTATGACAAAATCGAGAATTTCTCCCCAAAAAATAACCAGGAATTCCCCCGCTGCCCCCTCCCCCTTTCCAGCTGTTCTCCAAAAAAAACAGCTGGAGGGAGGGGGAGGGGCGGGGGCGGCAGCTGCGGGGTCACGTGACTTTCCCAGGGATTCCCAAATATTTTTAGGATCGGGCTCCGTGGGAGGGGGAAGGGTGGGAGCCCCAGAGAGGGGGGGGGACCCCAAAATTTGGGAATTTTGGGAATAAAAAGGTTCCAAAAATGGGAATTTTGGGAATAAAAAGGGTTCAAAAAATGGGAATTTTGGGAATAGGAGGGTCCCAAAAATTGGGAATTTTAGGAATAAAAGGTTCCAAAAATGGCGATTTTGGGGAGGAAAGGGGTACCAAAAATGGTGGATTTTGGGAAAAAGAGGATTCCAGAAATTGGGAATTTTAAGGATAAAAGAGTCCTAAAAATGGAAATTTGGGGGGGGGGAAGAAAGGGGCGGGAAAGGGCTCAAAAATGGGAATTTCTGGGAATAAAAAAATTCCTGAAAATGGGAATTTTTGAGGTAAAAAATTGGGTGGAAGGGATCAAAAACTGGGAATTTTTTGGGATTGAGAAGGTCCCAAAAAAGCGAATTTTGGGGGAATTTCTGAATAAAAAGGTCCCAAGGTGGGAATTTTGGGGGATTTTGCCTCAAAAAAAAAAAAAAAAAAAAAAAAAGTGTGAAGTCACCCAAAAAACGGGATTTTTTGGAGTTTTGCCCCTCAAAAAAAAATTAGGAATTTTTGGGATTTCCCTCCTCGTTGTTTTTTAGGATTTTGGGAGAATTTTGGGATTTTTTTTTTTCGGGAATTCGGAGTCCTGGAGCCCCCCTGGAGCCCCCCCGAGGGGGGAGGTCCCGGGAATTTTGGGATTTTGGGAGGATCCAGGGGGGGATTTGGGAGCGAGGAGAAGGAGCCGAGGAAGCCGGTGAGGAAATTTTGGGGGGAATTTGGGAGATTTTTGGGGGAATTCGGGGGAATTTTGGGGGGAGTTGAGGGGATCTGGGGGAATTTTGGGGGTTTTGGGGGAGTTTGAGGGGATTTTTGAGGGGAATTTCGGAAATTTTAGGGAATTTTGGGAATGCGAGGGAGAGTTGAGGGGATTTGGGGTAATTTTGGGGAATTTTGGGGAGGAATTTTTGAGGAATTTGGGGGAGTTTGGAGATTTTGGGGGGGATTTTGGAAAAATGTTGGAGAATTTTAGGGAATTTTGGGGTTTTAGGGAATTCGGGGAAGTTTGGGGAAATTTTGTGGGGATCTGTGGCAATTTGGGGAAATTTTGGGGGGAATTTGGGGAAATTTTAGGGAATTTGGGGAATTTGGGGGGATTTGGGGAGAATTTGGGGGAATTGGGTGACGTTTGTGGAAAATTTGGGGAGTTGGGGCGGATTTTGGGGGGATTGTTTTGTGAATTTTGGGGACATTTGGGGCAGATTTGGGGTTTTAGGGACGCTCATGAATATTCATCTTTATGCAAATGAGGGGGCGGGGTCAGCGTGAGGTCACGCCCCCTTTGCAGCTGCCGGGGCGTCCCGCAAAGGATTCTGGGAACAGCTGCTTGGAGGGGGTCCCAGTTCATCCCAGTCCCTCCCAGTCCCTCCCAGTTCATCCCAGTCCATCCCAGACCCTCCCAGTCCATCCCAGTTCATCCTAGTTAATTCCCCGTTCATCCCAGTTCACTCCCAGTTTATCCCAGTCCCTCCCAGTTCCATCCCAGTCCCTCCCAGTTTATCCCAGTCCCTCCCAGTTCATCCTAGTTAATTCCCCGTTCACCCCAGTTCATTCCCAGTTCACTCGCAGTTCATCCCACTCCATCCCAGTCCCTCCCAATTCATCCCAGTTCATCCCAGCTCACTCCCAGTTCATTCCCAGTTCCCTCCCAGTGCTCCCAGTCCCTCCCCATGGCGGCGCTGCCGCTGCCCCTCCCCCTCCTGCTGCTGGCCGGGGTGGCTGAGGGGACCCCGCGAGGGACAGAGGGGACAGAGGAGGGGACCCTGCTGGACCTGGGTGAGAGACGTGTTCCCAAAATGTCCCCAAATGTCATCAAGTGTGTCCCCAATGTCCCCAAATGTCACCAAGTGTGTCACCAATGTCCCCGATGCCCTCAATGTCCCCCCAATCCCCTCAATGTCCCCAATGTCCCCAATGTCCCCAATGTCCCCAGTGTTCCCAATGTCTCCCATGTCCCCAATGTTCCCAGTGTCCCCAATCCCCCCAATGTCCCCAGTGTCCCCAGTGTCCCCAATGTCCCCAATGTCCCCAATGTCCCCGATGTCCCCGATGTCCCCAGGCCGCTGTCGCTTCGCTCTGGGCATGCAGGACGGGACCATCCCCGATTTTCGGCTCTCGGCCTCCAGCGCTTGGTCCGACTCCACCGCTGCCCGCCACGGCAGGTACGGACCAGTATGGACCAGTATGGACCAGTATGGACCAGCTTGGACCAGTATCGACCAGTTCAGACCAGTATGGAACAGTATAGTACAGTCTAGAACAATATCGAACAGTATAGGACAATATAGACTGGTATAAACCAGTATAGACCAGTTTGGACCAGTATAAACCAGTACAGGCCAGTATAAACCAGTTTGGACCAGTACAGAACAGTATCAACCAGTTCAGAGCAGTATAAAACTCTTCAGACCAATATAAAGCAGTACAGACCAGTAAAGACCAGTATAGACAAGTACAGACCAGTATAAACCAGTTCAGAACAGTTCGGAGCAGTATAGAACAGTACAGACTGCTATAAAGCAGCACAGACCAGTATCAACTGGTTTAGACCAGTATAAACCAGTACAGACCAGTATGGACCACTACAGACCAGAATGGACCAGTATAAACCTGCACAGGCCAGTATAAACCAGTCTGGATTGGTATAGAACAGTATCAACCAGTACAGGCCAGTATAAACCAGTACAGACCAGTATAAACCAGTACAGACCGATATAAAACAGTTCAGACCAGTATAAACCAGTTCCAACCAGTACAGACCGGTGTAAACCGGCATAAACCAGTTCAGACCAGTTTGGACCAGTATTAGGGCCTGGTGTCTGATGGGTCCCCCCTGGGTGTCCCCAAAGCCCAAAATGTCCCCAAGTTCTTGGATCTTCCCACATCCCCGAGTGTCCCCAAGTGTCCCCAAATGTCCCCAGGCTGGGCCGCAGTGACGGGGACGGCGCCTGGTGTCCGGCGGGGCCGGTGTTCCCGGCCGAGCAGGAGTTCCTGGAGGTGGACCTGGGCCGGCTGCACGTGGTGACACTGGTGGGGACACAGGGACGCCACGCGGGGGGACACGGCCGCGAGTTCGCTCACCAGTACCGGCTGCGCTACAGCCGCGACCGGCGCCGCTGGCTGCGCTGGAGGGACCGCTGGGGAGCCGAGGTGGCCCTGGGGACATCGGGGACATCGGAGGGATTGGGGACATTGGGGACATTAGGGGCATCGGGGGGATTGGGGACGTTGGGGATATTGGTGGGGTTTGGGGACATCGGGGACATTGGAGGGAGTTGGTGACACTGGGAGGATTTGGGGGTTTTGGGGACATTGAGGGTGTTGGGGGTACTGAGGGTGTTGGGGATGTTGGGGACATCAAGGGGATTTGGGGACATTGAGGATATTGGGGGGTTTGGGGGGATTGGGGACATTGGGGACATCAGGGATATCGAGGCGTTTGGGGATATCGGGGACGTTGGAGGGAGTTGGTGACATTGGGAGGATTGGGGACATCCGGGGGTTTTGGGGACATTGAGGGTGTTGAGGGTATTGAGGGTGTTGGGGATGTTGGGGACATCAAGGGGATTTGGGGATATTGAGGGGATTGGGGACATTTGGGAGGATTTGGGACATTGGGGACATTTGTTTGGGAGGATTTGGGGACATTTTGGGGACATTTAGGGGGATTTGGGGACATTCGGGGGATTTGGGGACATTGGTGATGTTGGGGACATTTGGGGACATTTGGGGACTGTGCAGACGAGGTGATCGGGCACCTCAGGGGCACCTCGGGGACACCTTGGTGACACCTTGGTGACCTCACTCTTGGGCTGACGCCACCCCGGTGTCCTCACGGTGTCACCGCAGGTGATTGGTGGCAACGAGGACCCCGAGGGCGTGGTGCTGAAGGACCTGGCGCCAGCGCCGGTGGCCCGGGCGCTGCGGGTGTACCCGCGGGCGCCGCGCGCCATGAGCGTCTGCCTGCGCCTCGAGCTCTACGGCTGCCCCTGGGAGGGTGAGTGTCACCTCCCTGTCACCTCCCTGTCACCCCTGTCCCCCTCTGGCACTCCCCAATGTGCCCAAAGGGGTGGCGGCCATGTCCTTCACCCAACCCTTGGTGGTGGCCCTGAGGCAGCTGAGTTGGGGTTTTGTCACTGTGGGGTCAACGGTTGGGTGTTAGGGTCATTCATTGGGTGTTGGGGTCAACAATTTGGTCATGGGGTCAATGGTCGGGTGTTGGGGTCAATGTTTGGGTCATGGGGTCAATGGTCAAGTGTTGGGGTCAATGGTTGGGTCATTGGGTCAATGGTCAAGTGTTGGGGTCAATGGTTGGGTCATTGGGTCAGTGGTTGGGTGTTGGGGTCAATGGTTGTGTCATTGGGTCAATGGTTGGGTCATGGGGTCATTCATTGGGTGTTGGGGTCATTCATTGGGTGTTGGGGTCATTCATTGGGTGTTGGGGTCAATGGTTGAGTGTTGGTGTCAACGGTTGGGTCACGGGCTCAATGGTGGGTTGATGACATCATCCATGGTGGCCGCTCGTTAACCCTGGTGGTGACGCCGTGGTGACCCCTCATTAAATCCACGGTGACCCCGCGGTGACCCCGCGGTGACCCCCGGTGCCGTGTCCCTGTCCCTGTCCCCAGCCGGGCTCCTGTCCTACACGGCCCCGCGGGGACACGTCATGGCGCTGGACCCCGCCCCCATCGTCCTCAACGACTCCACCTACGACGGCTTCAGCGCCGGCCCGTGAGTCCCCAGGTGTCCCCAAATGTCCTCAGGTGTCCCCAGGTGTCCCCAGGTGTCCCCAAGTGTCACTTGTCTCAGTTGTCCCCAAGAATTCCCGAATTTCCTGCATCCAAACGCCCCCCAGGTGTCCCCAGATTGTCACGGAGCTTTCCAGATGTCCCACGGGTCCTCAAAGTGTCCCCAGGTGTTCACAGGTGTCCCCAAATGTCCTCAGGTGTCCCCAAACCATCCTCAGGTGTCTCCAGGTATCCCCAAGTGTCCCCAAACTGTCCCCAGGTGTCACTGGGATGTCCCCAGGTGGGTGGGACAGGACACTCCCCATACCCAGGTGTGTCCCACCTGCCCAGGTGTCACTGGGATGTCCCAGGTGTCACTGGGATGTCCCCAGATGGGTGGGACAGGACACTGCCCGTACCCAGGTGTGTCCCACCTGCCCAGGTTACACTTTGGGGGGCTGGGCCAGCTCTCGGACGGGGTCCTGGGCCTCGATGACTTCCTGCGGACCCGCGAGCGCCGCCTGTGGCCCGGCTACGACTACGTGGGGTGGCCACGCCCCCCCGGGCCACGCCCACACGTGGAGCTGGAGTTCGAGTTCCAGGAGCTCCGCGCCTTCCACGCCATGCAGGTGCCCCGGGGAATGCTGGGAGATCTGGGCGCGGGGAATTGTGGGATTGGTCAGCCATAAATGGACGCATGACTGACCACCACTGTTTGGGGTCTGGGATGGGTCACTCTGCCCCAGGGAATGCTGGGAGACCTGGGCACTGGGAATTGTGGGATTGGTCAGTTGTGGATGGACAGAAGAATGACCACCACATCAATCACAGTTTGGGGTCTGGGACTGGTCACTCTGGAGTCCCCTTGGATTGGTCACTCTGCCCCAGGGCATTATGGGATGTGTCGTCACCCGCTCAGGTCCACTGCAACAACCTCCACACGCGAGGGGTCGGAATTTTCCGAGCGGTCGAGTGTCGCTTCAAGAAGAGCTTGGCCACAGCCTGGGAGCCCACGGTGGCCACCCACAGCCTGGCCGGGGCCATCAGGGACCCCAGCGCCCGCTCGGTCACCGTCCCCTTGGGTGGGCGCCATGCCCGTTTCATCCAGTGCCGCTTCTTCTTCGGCGCCGAGTGGATGCTCTTCAGTGAGGTGTCCTTCGTCTCAGGTTGGGGGTTGGGGTCAATGTTTGGGTCATTGGGTCAATGGTTGGGTGTTGGGGTCAATGGTTGGGTGATGGGATCAATGGTTGGGTGATGGGGTCATTGGGTCAATGGTTGGGTGTTGGGGTCAATGGTTGGGTGATGGGATCAGTGGTTGGGTGATGGGGTCATTGGGTCAATGGTTGGGTGTTGGGGTCAATGATTGGGTGTTGGGGTCAATGGTTGGATGATGGGATCAATGGTTGCGTGATGGGGTCAACAATTGGGTGTTGGGGTCAACGGTTGGGTGATGGAGTCAACAGTTGGGTCATAGGGTCAATTGTTGGGTCGTGGGGTCAACAGTTGGGTGTTGGGGTTGAGGGGTGGGTGTTGAGATCACTGGTTGGGTGTTGGGGTCAGTGGTTGGGTCATGGAGTCAATGGTTGGGTCATGTGGTCAACAGGTGGGTCATGAGATCAAGGGTTGGGTGTTGAGGTCAACGACTGGATCATTCCTCGGATGTTGGGGTCAACGGTTGGGTCATGGGGTCAAAGGTTCATGATGACATCATGGGCTGACTGATGAGGTCACTGTCAATCAGTGACGTCAGGGATTGCGCAGTAGCGTCATTGAACTCATTGTAATATTGATGGTCGATGACGACATCGACTCTTGATGACATCATTGACTGTCCACGACATCACCTATTGTCAATGATGTCACTGACTGTTGATGACATCATCAATGTCCCCAGAGGTGCTGGACGACCCCGTGGGTGCCAGCGGGTGGCCCCCGACCCCTGACCCCTCTGCCGCCATCTTGGAAAGTGCCCACAATGGGGGCGGGGCCACCAACATCACCTCCTCGGGTAGGCGGGGCTTAGCTGAGTGGGGCTTAACTGGGAGGGGATTGAGTGGGTGGGGCTTAACAGGGCAGGGTTTAATGGGGCAGGACTTAACTGGGCAGGGCTTTAATGGGGTGTGGTTTAATGGAGGTGTACATGGGTGGGGCTTAATTGGGCGGAGCTTAATGAGCTGTGGTTTAATGGAGGTGTAAATGGGTGGGGCTTAATTGGGCGGAGCTTAATGAGCTGTGGTTTAATGGAGGTGTAAATGGGTGGGGCTTAATGGGGTGTGGATTAATTTGGTGTGGGTTAAGTGGGCGTGGTTTATCCGAGGTGGGCGTGGCCATGTCACCCCCCTGCCCCTCCCAGTAGCCCCTGGGGAGCCCGAACTGGTCCCGCCGGTGGCCGAGGGCGAGGCCGGGCAGTCGCCGGCGCTGCTGGGCTGCCTGGGCGCCATCATCCTCCTCCTGCTGGCCCTCCTCATCCTCACCCTGCGGCACCGCCTCTGCGCCGGCCCCCTGCACAAGGTCACTGCGGGGCACTGGGAGGGACTGGGGATGGACTGGGATGGACTGGGATAGACTGGGAGCGATTGGGAGGGACCGGGAATGAACTGGGAGGGGATTGGAATGGACTGGGATGGACTGGGAGGGGATTGGAATTATTCTAACTGGTTCTAACTGGTTCTAACAGATCTGAATAATGTTTAACTGGTTCTATCTGCTCTGAACTGGTTCTAACTCCTCTCAGCTGGTTCTAACCAAGGCAGAAAGGGTTCTAACTGGTTCTAACCAGTTCTAACCATGGCAGAACTGGTTCTAACAGTTTCTAACTGGTTCTAACGGGTTGTAATGGGTTATCAGTGGTTCTAACAGGTTCCAACTGTTTCTAACGGGTTCTAATTGGTTCTAACCAATTCTAACTGGTTTTAATGGGTTGGAACAGATTCTAACAGGCTCTAACTGTTTCTAACCAGCTCTAACCAGTTCTAACTGGTTTTAACCAGTTCTAACTAGTTCTAACCAGTTGTAACGGGTTCTAACCTGTTCTAACCGAGGCAGAACTGGTTCTAACAGGTTCTAGCTGCTTCTTACTGGTTCTAACCAGTTCTAATGTGTTCTAACCGGTTCTAACCAGCTTGAACCAAGGCAGAACTGGTTGTAACAGGTTCTAACCGGTTCTAACCAAGGTAAAACCGGTTCTAAGCGTTTCTAGCCGTTTTTTCCCGGTGTCCCGGCAGGCTCAGGGCCGCGGGCCGGAGGCGGCGCTGCGGGTGCAGCTCTCGGGGGACACTGTGGTCATCAACAACGCCACGGGCGGGGGAGGGGCGCGGGGGCTGCCCCGCTACGAGCGGATCCCCCCCGGAACCGGAACCGGAACCGGAACCGGAACCGGAACCGGGACCGGGACCGGGGAGTACCAGGAACCCACCCGGGCACGGCCCCGACCCCCCCCGCTGCCCCCCGGGGCTGGTGAGGAAAAGGGGAAAAAAAGGGGAGGGGGTAAAAAAGGAAAAATAAAGGGGGAAAGGGGAAAAAAAGGGGGAAGGAGGAAAGGAGAAAAAAAGGGAAAAAGGGAAAAAAAGGGAAAAGGAAAAAAAAAGGAAAAAAGGAAAAAAAAAAGGAAAAAGGGAGGAAAAGGGAAAAAAGGTGAAAATAAGAAAAAAGGGGGGAAAGGGAAAAAGGGAAAATGGGGGGAAAAGAAGGAAAAGAGAAAAATATAGGAAAATGAAAAAAGGGGGAGAAGAGAAAAAGGGAAAAAGAGGAGGAAAAAGAGGAGAAATAGGGGAAAAGGGGGGAAATGGGGAAAAAGAGAAAAAAAGGGGGGAAGAGGAGAGAGGGAGAAAGGGAGGAGAAAAAAGAGAAAAGGGAAAGAAAAAAGGAGGGAGGAAGGGAGGAAAAATTAAAGGGGAAAGGGGAAAGGGAAACAAGGGGGAAATGAAGGGAAATAGGGGAAAAAAAAGGGGGGAAATAAAGGGAAAAGGGAGGGAAAAGGGGAAAAAAGGGGTGAGAGGGAGGGAGGGAAAAAGGAAGGAGGGAGGATTTTTTTTCCCCAAATTTTTTTGCTTGGGACATCCCAAAAATCACTCCAGGAATGAGGAAAAGGCTGAAAATGGCCCCAAAAATCCTGTGGGAATGGGAGCGGGGGTGTGACCTCCTGGCCACGCCCCTCTCAGACCACACCCATTTCTGACCACGCCCCCTCAGCCAACCCGGCCTATCGGCTGCTCCTGGCCACCTACGCCCGGCCAATGGGAGGCCTCGCCCGGGCCACGCCCGACGGCGCCAAACCAATCAACACCGACGGTAAGGGCGGGGCTGGGGCCACGCCCACTTTGGCCACGCCCACACCGACCTCACCTGTGCCCCTCCCACCCCGCACAGGTGAGCCCGAGGGGGGGGCGGGCGCCTACGCCGAGGCTGACGTCACCGGAGGCTCCGGCTACGCCCTGGCTGGCCCCGCCCACAGCCCCGCCCACGGCCCCGCCCTCCCCTCCTTCCCTCGGCACTGCCTCCGCTTCCGGGAGAAGCTGGGGGAGGGGCAGTTTGGAGAGGTAAGCCACGCCCCTCCAGCATTAAGCCACGCCCCCTGTGGTTTGACCATGCCCCTTACTGAGACCACACCCACAATTTCTTAGCCCCACCCCTAAATGGGGTTTTAGCCACACCCCTAAATTATTTGCCACACCCCCAAATGTTTGAACCACACCCCTTCCTAAGGCCACACCCATGATGACTTAGCCACTCCCCTAATTACATTGGTTCCGCCCCTTATTAACACCCAACTGTAATTAGTTCGGCCCCACCCACCCCATTGAGGCCCCACCCCCTTTCATTTATTTGGCCCCCACCCAGCTCTGGTTTAACCCCGCCCACATTGAGGCCACGCCCCCCGCACTTTGGCCCCACCCTCCTTTTGATCACCATCTTTTCACTGGCCACGCCCTCACAGTTTGGCCACACCCCTTTCCCTTGGCCCCGCCCCCAGGTGCTGCTGTGTGAGGTCATTGCCCCCCACACCTTGGACTTGGCCACACCCCCTGCTCAGGCCCCGCCCCCACGGCTGCAGGGCGCCCCCTGCTGGTGGCGGTCAAGGTGCTGCGGCCGGACGCCACCAAGAACGCCCGGTATGGAAACTGGGGGACTGGGATGGACTGGGATGGACTGGGAGGGGATTGGGATGGACTGGGAGGGACTGGGATGGACTGGGAGGGCACTGGGAGCACTGAGACGCACTGGGATAGGACTGGGATGGACTGGGATTGAACTGGGAGGGACTGGGAGAGGCTGGGAGGGTCTAGGGGGGATCCCTGGGTTTGACCAACCCCACCTGTGGGGGGCTCACCTGTACCCAGGTGTGCCCAGGTGTGCCCAGGTGTATCCTAGTTGTGCCCAGGTGTGCCCAGGTGTGCCCAGGTGTGCCCAGGTGTGCTGAGCCGTGCCGGGGGGCGGGGCCAGGCGGGATTTCCTGCAGGAGGCGCGCACGCTGGGCCGGCTGCGGGACCCCAACATCGTGCGGCTGCTGGGGGTGTGCGCGGGGCCCGGCCCCCTCTGCATCGTCACCGAGTACATGGAGCACGGAGACCTGCACCAGTTCCTGGCCGGGCCCCGCGGCCACGCCCTCAGGTGGGACACGCCCACGTCCGGCCACACCCACCCCCAGCACTCCCGCTCCAAGTTCCTTTCCGTTCGCGTTTCTGGGGTTCTGGCCCTTTAAGAGAAGCCCCTCCCACTTTGTGCCATGGCTGTAATTCAGGAAATGCCAAAAAGCCACGCCCACTCCAGCCACACCCACTCCTTAACTGTATTACATTCACTTTTCCACGGTTCTGGCCCTTTAAGAGAAGCCCTCCCACTTTATGCCATGGCCGTAATTCAGGAAATACCCCAAAAGCCACGCCCACTCCAGCCACACCCACCTGAGCCACGCCCACTCCAGCCACACCCACTCCCAGTTGTTCCCTATCAGCATTTCTGGGGTTCTGGCCCTTTAAGAGAAGCCCCTCCCACTTTGTCCATCAATCAGGAATTGCTCCAAGGAAACCACGCCCACTCCAGCCACGCCCACTCCTCGTTGTTTTACATTCACTTTTCTGGGGCCCTGTCCCTTTAAGAAAAAGGGAATTTCTTAGGAGAAAAATCAGATTTTTTTGGTGGGAAAATGGGATTTTTAAAGGAGAAAAATGAGATTTTTTGGGCTAGAAAAATGGGATTTTTTTAGGAGAAAAATCAGATTTTAGGGTAAGAAAACGGGATTTTTTTTGACTAAAAATCCTTTTTAGGGGTAAAACGAAGGATTTAAGATAAAAAAAAAATTAATTTTTAATTTTTTTCCATGTCAGTTTTTCCACGCTGCTGCACGTGGGGGCGCAGATCGCGTCCGGGATGCTTTTCCTGGCGTGCAGGAATTTCGTGCACCGGGAAAAATCCGATTTTAGGGTAGAAATATGGGAATTCTTTTAGAGGAGAAAAATCAGATTTTAGGGTAGGAGAACCGGATTTTTTTAGGAGAAAAATCAGATTTTTTGGACTAGGAAAAAGGGATTTTTTTAGGAGAAAAAATACATTTCAGGGTAGGAAAATGGATTTTTCTTAGGAGAAAAATCAGATTTTAGGGTAGAAATATGGGAATTTTTTTGAGGAGAAAAATCAGATTTTAGGGTAGGAAAATGGGAAATTTTTTAGCAGAAAAATCTGATTTTTTTGGTGGGAAAATGGGATTTTTTGAGGAGAAAAATCAGATTTTAGGGTAAGAAAACGGGATTTTTTTGACTAAAAAGCCATTTTTAGGGGGAAAACGAAGGATTTAAGATAAAAAAAATTAAATTTTTATTTTTTCCATGTCAGTTTTTCCACGCTGCTGCACGTGGGGGCGCAGATCGCGTCCGGGATGCTTTTCCTGGCGCGCAGGAATTTCGTGCACCGGGATTTGGCCACGCGGAATTGCCTGGTGGGCGGCGGATTCACCGTCAAGGTGGCGGATTTCGGGATGAGCCGCAACCTCTACGCCGCCGATTATTACCGGGTGCGGGGCCGGGCGCTGCTGCCCATCCGCTGGATGGCCTGGGAGTGCATCCTCATGGTGAGGGGATGGGAAAAATGGGAAAAGTTGGGATCTGGGGAAAAATTTGGGATTTGGGGGAAAAAATGGGGAAAAAATTGAGTTTTCGGGGGAAAAAAATGGGATTTTAGGGGGAAAAATTCAGGATTTTTAGGGGGGGAAATGGGTAAAAAATGGGGATTTTTTACTAGAAAATTGGGGATTTGGGGGGGAAAAATTGGGATTTTGGGGGGGATCAGGGGGAAAAAAATGAGAAAAAATGGGAATTTTGGACAGAAAGATGAGGGGAAACGGGGGGAAATTGCAGGGGAACAATGGGGAGAGAAATTGGGATATGGGGGGGGAAAATGGGAAAAAATGGGGGGAAAGTGCAGGAAAAAATTGGGAGAAAATTGGGGAGAAAAATTGGGATTTTGGGGGAAAAATGGGAAAAATGGGGGAAAATGGGGGGAAATGGGGAAGGGGGAAGGAATGGGATTTAGGGGAAAAAACTGGGGAAAAAATTAGGGGGAAAATTGGGAAAAAATGGGGGGGGAAATTCACCAAAACTCCTCAAAATTCACCAAAACTCCCCAACACCAAACTCCAAATTTTCATTTCTGGAATTCCCGAAATTCCCAAATTTGGGATTTTAGGGGAGTTCAGCCCAGCCAGCGACACCTTGGGCCTTCGGGGTGTTGCTGTGGGAGGAGCTGAAACCCCAAAATTCGCCAAAATTCCTCAAAATCGACCAAAAATCCCCAACTCCAAACCACGAATTTTAATTTCTGGAATTCCCGAAATTCCCAAAATTTGGGATTCCAGGGCACGTTCAGCCTGGCCAGCGACTCCTGGGCCTTCGGGGTGATGCTGTAACCCCAAAACTCGCCAAAATTCGCCAAAATTCGCCAAAATTCGCAAAAAATTCACCAACCCCAAACAGCGAATTTGGAATTCTGGGATTGTGGAATTCCCGGAATTCCCAAATTTGGGATTCCAGGGGACGTTCAGCCCGGCCAGCGACGCCTGGGCCTTCGGGGTGACGCTGTGGGAGGTGCTGACGCGCTGCCGCGAGCAGCCCTACGGCGCCCTGAGCGACCAGCAGGTGATCGCCAACGCCGGGCACCACTTCAGGAACCGCGGGCAGCAGGTGCCACTGGGACGGACTGGGACGGACTGGGAGGGACTGGGATGGGACTGGGAGGGGATTGGGAGGGGGGACTGGGAGGGGATTAGGATGGACTGGGAGGGACTGGGAGGGGATTGGGATGGACTGGGATGGGAATGGGAGGGACTGGGATGGGAATGGAAGGGATTGGGATGGACTGGGAGGGACTGGGAGGGGATTGGGATGGGATTGGGATAGACTGAAATGGGATTGGGATGGACTGGGAGGGGATTGGGATGGACTGGGATGGGAATGGAAGGGATTGGGATGGACTGGGATGGACTGGGAGGGACTGGGAGGGACTGGGATGGACTGGGAGGGGATTGGGATGGACTGGGATGGGAATGGAAGGGATTGGGATGGACTGGGATGGACTGGGAGGGACTGGGATGGGATTGGGAGGGGAATGAGATGGACTGGGAGGGACTGGGATGGGATTGGGATTGGCATGAGAGTGGATTGGAATGGACTGGGATAGACTGGGAGGGACTGGGAGATACTGGGACGGATGGACTGGGACAGACTAGAAATGGACTGGAGGAACTGGGATGGGACTGGAAGGGGACTGGGTTGGACTGGGAACCAGTAGGAACCAATGGGATGTGATGGGGATGGACTGGGATGGACTGGGATGGGGTTACAGGGACCAGTTTATCCCAGTCCATCCCAGTCCCCCAGTCCGTCCCAGTCCGTCCCAGTAACCCCAGTTCCCAGGAGTACCTGCCCTGCCCCCCCGGCTGCCCCCCCGCCCTGCACCGGCTGATGTTGAACTGCTGGGCCCGGGAGGCGGCCGAGCGGCCGGACTTCGGCCACCTGCACCGGACACTGAGTGACCAGCGGGCCCTGAGTGACCACTGAGTGACCAGCGGGCCCTGAGTGACCACTGAGCCCTGAGTGACCAGCACTGACCATCATCATCATCACCACTGACCATCATCGTCATCACTGACCACCCTGCACTGGGCACTGAGTGACCAGTGGGCCCTGAGTGACCACTGAGCCCTGAGTGACCAGCGGGCCCTGAGTGACCAGCACTGACCATCATCATCATCATCACTGACTGTCCTGCACTGGCCCTGAGTGACCAGCAGGCCCTGAGTGACCACTGGACGTACACTGAGTGACCACTGAGCTCTGAGTGACCACCAGGCTCTGAGTCACCAGCACTGACCATCATCATCATCATCATCATCACTGACCACCCTGCACCGGACACTGAGTGACCACTGGACACTGAGTGACCACCACTGACCATCATCATCACCTCACTGACCACCCTGCACCGGACACTGAGTGACCATTGGTCCCTGAGTGACCACTGGACACTGAGTGACCACCGGTCATCTTCCTCCTCCTCTTCCTCCTCCTTTCCCAGCCCCTCCCCCAATTCTTCATTAACATTAATTAATTAAGGGGCACGTAATCACCCACGATGGGGGAGGGGCTGGAAATATTTTCGGGGCTAAAATCAAAGTTTTTGTTACATTTAATAATTTAATAATTGTGAATTTTGGGTTTGTCTCGTTTTGAAAATCTTTTCTCTCAAGAATTTCTCAAAACTTCCATTTTTCCCCTCAAAATGTTGTTTTTACTTAAAAAAAAAGAAAAAAACTTCCCAGAAATCACCATTTTGCCAAAAAATTCATTTTTCTCCCCAAATCCATTTTTTTTCTTGGAAAAATCCCAGATTTCCCAATAAACTAGTTTTTTTTCTCTTCAGGACGACCTGATTTTAAACAAATCCATTTCTTTTCCTTGGAATCACAACTTTTCCTTCAAAAATTCTCTATTTTCCAACAAAATCACCTTTTTTCCACACAGAAAATCCCTTTTTTCCCCCTCAAACCCCAATTTTCCCCCAGAAAATTCCCTTTATTAATGAAAAATCCCCCTTTTCCCTGCTTGGAGTGCCCTGAACTCCAAACATTTGAGGGATTGGAACTTTTGAGGTTTTTTTGGGCTTTTTTGGATCCTTTTTTTTTCTGTATTTGGAACCTTTTTGATGCTTTTTTCTGAGATTTTCTTGAGCTGTTTTTAGGGGTTTTTTCACCATTTTTTAGGCTTTTTTTTGTTTTGTTTTTTTGAATATTTTTGTGGCAGATTTTCCATTTTTTTTCCAAATTTCCCCCCTTCCTTCGCCACCCCCCGTCCCCAATGTCACCAGCCGGGGTCACAGCGGCCAAGGTCAGCGTTTATTGTCACCGACGTCGGCGTTTATTGTCACTGTCGCGATACAAGCGCGGCCAAGCAGCAGCGTGTTGCCATGGCGACGGGAGCAGGCTTTTGGAGTAGGCAGGCCGCAGGCTTCGTTGCCATGGTGACGGGAGCAGGCCACAGGCTTTGTTACCACGACAACAGGTGCAGGCCTTGAGAGTACACAGGCTGCAGGCTTCGTTGCCATGGTGATACGAACAGGCCTTGGGAGTACACAGGCCACAGGCTTCGTTACCACGACAACAGGAGTAGGCCTTGAGAGTACACGGGCCGCAGGCTTCGTTGCCATAGTGATCACAGCAGGCCTTGGGAGTACACGGGCTGCAGGCTTCGTTACCACGACAACAGGAGAAGGCCTTGAGAGTACACAGGCCGCAGGCTTCGTTGCCGTGGTGATCAGAGCAGGCCTTGGGAGTACACAGGCCACAGGCTTCGTAACCACGACAACAGGTGAGGGCCTTGAGAGTACACAGACCGCAGGCTTTGTTGCCATGGTGATGGGAGCAGGCCTTGGGAGTACACAGGCCACAGGCTTCATTGCCATGGCAACCGGAACAGGCTTTGGAGTAGCAGGCCACTGGCTTCATCGCCATGGTGATGCAAGCAGGCCGGAGGCTTTAGGACTACATGGGCCACAGGCTTTGTTACCATAGCAACAGGAGCAGGCCTTGGGAGTAGGCAGGCCACAGGCTTCATTAACATAGTAACAGGAGCAGGCCACAAAATGTTGCCATGGCAACAGGCACAGGCCTTAGGAGTACACAGGCCGCAGGCTTCATTTCCATGGCAACAAGAACAGGCCGCAGGCTTCGGCCTACTCCAGCCCGTGCCATTTTTGCCCCTTCTCTCCCCAAATCCGGCCTCTTCCCATCCCCCACCCCCCCTTTAAAGCAGCTTTGCCCCTCCCCCTCCCCAAACACTGCCTTGGCTTTGGCCCCTCCTGGCCAATCCAAACTGGGCCTGGCCCAGTCCAAACTGGGCCAGCTCCGTGTTGGCTCAATACTGACAAAATTCCCCCATTCCCCCAGTATAAAAATCCCTTAATTAGGCTAAAAAAACCTCGTTACGGATAATTAATCCCACCCCCCCCGCCCCGGTACTAACAAAGATAAAAAATGGGGTAAAAACCCCCCCCAGACCCCGCCAGGGTGGGCAGAATGTTCCAGAAACCCCCAGGGTGGGTTTGGGGGGGGTCCCTGTCCGTGTGTCCGTCCCTGTCCTGCCCCGCCGGGGGGTCCCGGGGGGCTGGGCCGGGGTTACCGACGGCAGGACTCGTCTGGGAGGGGGGAAAATGGGTCAGGGACCCCAAAATCCCCCTAAAATTCCCCCCCAAATCCACCATTATCACCCCCAGACCTTGCCAAGATAACGCAGGGCCCCAAAATCCCACAAATTCCCCCCAAATTTCCCCCCAAAATTCTGAAAATATCCCCCTAACCCCCCCCAAATCCTCCCAAATTAACCAAAATCCCCCCAAATCCCTTCCCAAGACCCCCAAAATTACCCAAATCCCCCAAATTCTCCCCAAAATCCCCCAAAATCTCCCCAAATCCCTTCCCAGGACCCCCAAAACCCTCCAAAATTTCCCCAAATCCCCCCCAAAATCCCCCAAATCCCCCTAAATCCCCCCAACCCCCCCCCAATCCCTTCTCAGGACCCCCAAATCTCCCCCAAATTAACCAAACCCCCCCCAAATCCTCCCAAAATCCCCCCAAGATTTCCCAAAATGCCCCCAAAAGCCCTTCCCAAGCCCCCAAACCCCCCAAATCCCCTCCCCCATCACCCACCCACGAGCAGGGCCCGGCCCCGCAGCCCCCCCGGCAGCCCCCGCGTGGGGGGAGGGGCGTCCTCCTCCTCTTCCTCCTCCTCCTCCTCCTCCCCCTGGGCGGGGGGTCCCGGGGGGGTCCCGGGGGGCTCCTCGGGGGGTCCCCAGGCCGCCAGCGCCGCCCCCTCGGACGGGTACGAGAAGGTTCGCTCCAGGTCGCGCTCGCTGAACCAGATCTTCAGCTGGGGGGACGTTTGGGGACATTTGGGGACATTTTGGGAGGATTTAGGGACATTTTGGGACATTGCAGGGAATTGGGGACATTTGGGGGTGTTGGGGAAACTTGAGATGGGATTGGGTGACACAGGTGACAGACAGGTGTGACACAGGTGACACAGCTCACACAGGTGACACAGATCACACACAGGTGTGACACAGGTGACACACAGGTGACACTCAGGTGACACTCAATGACACACAGGTGACACTCAGGTGACACAGGTGACACAGCTCACACAGGTGACAGGTGACACTCAGGTGACACTCAGGTGACACACAGGTGACACATAGATCACACACAGGTGACACTCAGATAACACACAGGTGACACAGCTCACACAGGTGACACATAGGTGACACACAGGTGACACAGATGACACACAGCTCACACAGGTGACACAGCTCACACACAGGTGACACTCAATGACACACAGGTGACAGAGCTCACACAGGTGACACACAGGTGACGCACAGGTGACACAGCTCACACAGGTTACACAGAGGTGACACAGAGGTGACACTCAGGTGACAGCCCGGTACCTTCTTGCGCCGCGCGTCGCTCTTGGCCAGGCAGGAGCGGGACAGCGCCAGGTACCCCCCGATCACCTGGATCTGCTCGGCCGTGGGGTAGCGCTTCTTGGGGGGGCCCTGGCCGGCCCCGGGGCCACCAGGGCTGTCACCGGGGCCACCTGCAGGGCCACCGGGGCCACCTGCAGGGCTGTCACCAGCGCCACCTGCGGGGCCGCGCCGGGGCCGCACCGTGATGGTGTTGCCGCTGCGGCGCTGCAGGGCGGGGTGGGGACACGGCGGGGGACACGGCGGGTCACGGCGAGGGGACAGCGCCCGCAGGGACACGGGGACGGTGGCACTGGACACGGGGACAGTGGCACTGGACACAGGGACAGTGGCACTGGACACAGGGACATCGCTGGACACGGGGACAGTGGCACCGGACTCAGGAACATCACTGGACATGGTGACAGTGGCACCGGACACGGGGACACCGCCGGACAGCGGGGCCGGGCTCGTGGTCAGCGTGGTCATCAAAGGTGACCCCGAGGTCTTGGGTGGCCCCGTGGGCTCGTGGCCGTTCACTGTCCCCGATGTCCCCGATGTCCCCGATGTCCCCTGAGTCCCCCGGCCCTCCACCACCTTCCAGCTCTTGACCATCCCCTTGACCCCTGTCCCCACGCCAGTGGTCACTCCCTGGTCCTTGACCCCTGTCCCCACGCCAGCGGTCACTCCATGGTCCTTGACCATCCCCTGTCCATCCCCTGTCCCCAAACCCTTGGCTGACCCCTGACCCTCCAGTGACCCCTCCTTGGTGACCACCCCACACCCCTTGACCGTTCCTGTGTCCACCCTTGACCCCTGACCCTCCGCTGACCCCTTGGTGACCACGCCACGCCCCTCGTCCCCTCCCCCCTCGGGGACAAAGCGGCTCCGCAGGCGGCTGACGCAGCCCCGGGGGGGATTTTGGGGATCCTGGGGGGGATTTTGGGGGTCCCGGGGGGGATTTTGGGGATCCTGGGGAGGATTTTCAGGATTTGGGGGAGGATTTTGGGAATCCCGGGGGGAATTTTGGGGATTTCGAGGGGAATTTTTGGCATCTCGAGGGAGATTTTGGGGATGATTTTGGGGATCCCGGGTGGGATTTTCCTGATCCTGAAAAGGATTTTTGGGATCCCAGGGAGGATTTTGGAGAGAATTTTCGGGATCTCGGAGATTTTGGGTATCCTGGGGAGGATTTTGGGGATCCCAGGTGGGATTTTGGGGAGGATTTTGGGGATCCCAGGTGGGATTTTGGGGAGGATTTTGGGTATCCTGGGGAGGATTTTGGGGATCCCAGGTGGGATTTTGGGGAGGATTTTGGGGATCCCAGGTGGGATTTTCGGCACTTTTGTGCTTCTCCAGCCCCTCGGAGCTGCGGCCCCGCCCGGCGCCAGCGCCAGGGACCCGCCCGGACCCTCCTGCCCAGGTGTGACCCCCGAGCCAGGTGTGACTCCTGATCCAGGTGTGACCCCTGAGCCAGGTGTGACCCCTGATCCAGGTGTGACCCCTGATCCAGGTGTGACCCCTGAGCCAGGTGTGACCCCTGACCCAGATGTTACCCCTGATCCAGGTGTGACCCCTGATCCAGGTGTGACTCTGAACTCAGGTGTGACCCCTGAGCCAGGTGTGACCCCTGAGCCAGGTGTGACCCCTGATCCAGGTGTGACACCTGAGCCAGGTGTGACCCCTGATCCAGGTGTGACTCTGAACTCAGGTGTGACCCCCGACCCAGATGTTACCCCTGATCCAGGTGTGACCCCTGATCCAGGTGTCCCCCCGTGCCCAGGTGTCCCCCCGTGCCCAGGTGTGCCCCCGTGCCCGGGCGCGCCCCCCCGCCCCCCCGCGCCGCCGCTCCAGCAGCTCCCGTTTCCAGGGCGGGACCTGCCCCGCGCGCTCCCGCTGCTCCCGCTCCCGGCGCGCCGCCGCCTCCTCCTCGCGGCGCCGCCGCTGCAGCAGCTGCAGCTTCCAGCTGGGGAGCGCCATCGGGGGCTGCGGGGACAGCGGGGACATGGGGACACTGGGGACACTGGGGGTTGGGCGGATTGGGGACATTGGGGGGGATTGGGGACATTATGGGGATTTGGGGACATTGGGGACATTGGGGGGATTTAGGACACTGGGGAGACATTGGGGACATGGGGAGGAATTGGGGACATTGGGGACATTGGGGGGGATTGGGGATATTGGGGACATTGGGGACACTGGGGATATTGGGGACATTGGGGACATTATGGGGATATTGGGGACACTGGGGATATTGGGGACATTGGGGGGATTGGGGACATTATGAGGATTTGGGGACATTGGCGATATTGGGGACAATGGGGGGACATTGGGGGACATTGGGGGACATTGGGGACATTATGGGGAATTGGGGACATTGGCGATATTGGGGACATTGGGGACATTGGGGGGACACTGGGGACATTGGGGACATTGGGGACATTGGGGGACATTTGGGGACATTGGGGACATTGGGGACATTGGGGACACTGAGGACATTGTGGGGATTTGGGGACATTGGGGACATTGGGGGACATTTGGGGACATTGGGGACATTGGGGATATTGGGGACATTGAGGGGATTTGGGACATTGGGGACATTTGGGGACACTGGGGGACATTGCCCTGGGGGTCCCTGAAATTACAGGAATCCCCAAAAATCCCGGGAATCCTCCAAAAATCGCAGGAATTCCCGGAATTTTGGAGGAACTTTGGGGCAATTCCGGGAATTCGGGCGGAATTTTGGGGGGGTTTGGGGAATTTTGGGGCAATTCCAGGAATTTGGGGGTATGGGGAGGATCCGAGTGGGGAGGGACATCCAATCCCAAAATTTTGGAAAGCAAATGGAATTTTAGAGAGAAACATCGCAGCGGGTGGGGGATTTGGAGGAATTTGGGATTCTGCACAATTTGCCTCAGACTTCCGGCGGGGTGTGGAAATCCTTGGGGTGGGGGGGGGAGATCTGTCGAGTCCGACAAACGGAAGAAGTTAAGAAAGACAAAAAAAAAAAGGGAATTCCAACCCCATCCCCAGGACCCCAAAATTGCGGGGGGGGAGGGGAGAAGTACCGGGCTGGAGCGGGGACCCGAGAAGCGGCGGGGAAGGGAGAAAAAAGAGTCAGGGGGGGGGGGAGGGGAGAGGGTTTTCCTGGGGAGGGCCGGGGCAAAGGGGAGCCGGGGGGAGCTGCGCGGGTGGCCCGGGAAGGGGGCGACATAAAGAATTTAAAGGGGGAAGAGGACCAAAAAAAAAAAAAAACCAAAAATTGGGGGAAGAGGAAATTTGGGTGGGGGAGGGGTGAAATCGTGAAAAAAAAAAGAAAAAAATTAAAATCAGGGTGGGGGAGGGATGAAAATTTTGGGGAATTCGGGGATTTGGGGGGGGGACTCCGGGCACCACCTGAATTTTTTGGGGGAGGGAAGTGGGGTGGGGGAGGGGCGGGGCCGCTCTTTGTGCGCGGAAATGGGGGAGGGGCTCGGGGAGGGGGCGGGGCCTGAGGGGGGAGGGGCCTCGGGGATTTTTTGGGGGTTTTTGGGTGGGGGCGGAACCGCGCGGCCCCAAAATTGTTCCAGGTCTCGGGGTTCCGCCCCAAATCCCCCAAATCCCCCAAATTCTCATTCCTGGCACTCCCGATCCCAAATTCCCCAATTTTCCTCCCAAATCCCCCCAAATTCCCTTTCCCGAGACTCCCAGATCCCCCAAATTCCACAAATTCCCCTAAAATCTCCCCCGAAAATCCCCCAATTTCCAAATTCTAAAATCTCCCAAAATCCAAATTCCCAAATCCCCCCAAATTCCTCCAAATTTCCCCAAATCCCCCAAATTTCCTTTCCTGAGACTCCCAGGATCCCAAATCCCCCCAAATTTCCCCAAATTTCCCCAAATCCCTCAAAATCCCCCAAAATTCCCCAAATTTCCCCGAATTCCCCCAAATCTCCCCGAATTCCCCCAAATTTCCCCAAATTTCCCCAAATCCCTCAAAATCCCCCAAAATTCCCCAAATTTCCCCCAAATTTCCCCAAATTCCCCCAAAATTTCCCCCAAATTCCCTTTCCTGAGACTCCCTGGATCCCAAATTTCCCACAAATTTCCCCAAATTTCCCCGAATTCCCTCTCCCAGCCCCTCCCCCATTCCCGGGATGCGTCTCCCCCCCCCCCCCGAGCTCACCTGGCGGCCCCTCCCCCCCCGCTCACCTGGGCCGCGCCCCGGGGTCACGGCGGCGTCACCGCACCCCAAAGCTGACCCCGATCCCGGCCACGTGAGCGCTGACGTCATAGCGGGGCGGGGGAGCGGTGACGTCATAGCGGGGCAGGGGAGGCTGACCCCGAGCCTGACCCCACACCTGGGCAGGTGAGCTCTGACCCCAATCCCAATCCCAGCCAGGTGAGCCTGACCCCGATCCTGGGCAGGTGAGCTCTGATCTCACACCTGGACAGGTGAGGCTGACCCTGACCCAAACCCTGCCCCCACACCTGCACAGGTGAGCCCTGATCTGACCCCAATCCTGTCCCAAATCCCGGCCAGGTGGGCCTGGCCCCACACCTGGGCAGGTGAGCAGTGACCCCACACCTGGGCAGGTGAGCTCTGACCCCACACCTGGGCAGGTGAGCCCTGACCCAGATCTCAATCCCGATCCCAGCCAGGTGAGCCCTGACCCCCTCAGCTGGGGGAGAACCAGGTGACCCCCAGATCTGCTCCAGGTGTGCTCCAGGTGTGCTCCAGGTGTGCTCCAGGTGTGACCCAGGTGTGTTCCAGGTATTCCAGGTGCCCTCAGGTGTGATCCAGGTGTGATCCAGGGATCCCAAGTTTCTCCCAGGTGTGTTCCAGGTGCCCTCAGGTGTATCCCAGGTGTGATCCAGGTGTCCCAATTTCCCCCCAGGTGTCCCCAGGTGTGTCCCCAGGTGTGTCCCCACCCCAAGCAGGTCAATCCCGGTGACTCAGAGGATTTTGGGGGTGGGCAGGGCCTCACCTGGGCCCCTCCCCCCTCCCCTGAGCTATTTAAGGTGTCCCCAGGTCCCCTCCTGTGCCCTCCTGTCCCACCTGGGCTCACCTGGGCACACCTGGGCTCACCTGGGCACACCTGGGCTCACCTGAGCTCACCTGGGCACAGCTGGGCACACCTGGGCACAGCTGGGCACACCTGGGCTCACCTGGGCACACCTGGGCACACCTGAGCTCACCTGGGCACACCTGGGCTCACCTGGGCTCACCTGGCCCCGATGGCTCCGCCCCGGCCCCTCCGGCCCCCGGTGCTGTTGCTGCTGCTGCTGCTGCCAGGTGAGACTGGGGGAACTGGGATGGACTGGGAGGGACTGGGATGGACTGGGAGGGACTGGGATGGACTGGGATATACTGGGAGGGATTGGGATGAACTGGGATATACTGGGAGGGATTGGGTTAGACTGAGAGGGACTGGGAATGGAAACTGGGATGGGGTCAGGGAGGAAAACTGGGACAGGAACTGGGAGGGACTGGGAGGGACTGGGAGATGGGGTGATAGGGAATTTGGGATGGACTGGGATGAACTGGGAGGGACTGGGAGGAACTGGGAGGGACTGGGAATGATGGATATGGAATCTGGGTGAGGCTGCAGTGATTGGGATGGACTGGGACAAACTGGGATGGACTGGGATGGACTGGGATAAACTGGGAGGGGGTTGGGATGAGCTGGGGTGGAACTGGAGTGGAACTGGGATGAACTGAACTGGGATGGACTGGGATGAACTGGGATAAACTGGGATGGACTGGGATGGACTGGGATAAACTGGGATGGACTGGGATGAACTGGGATGGACTGGGATGAACTGGGAGGAGCTGGGATGGACTGGGATGGACTGGGATAGAATGTGATGGCAACTGGGAAGAACTGGGAATGAGCTGGGATGGGATTTGGGTTGAACTGGTACAAACTGGTACAAACTGGGTTATACTGGTCTGAACTGGTCTGAACTGGTGTCGGTGCCCCGCAGCCGCCTGGGGGCGCTGTGCCAGCCCCGGCCCCGCCCTGGCCCCGCTCACGGCCGGGGTCGATCCCTGCAAGGACCCGCTGGGGATCCTCAGCCCCCAGCTGGGATCGGGATCCGCCGGGAATCCGGGATCGGGATCCGCCGGGAATCCGGGATCCTACGGAAATCCGGGATCCGGGATCCGGGATCCGGGAACTGGATCCAGCGGGAACTGGATCCTACGAAATGGGAATTACGGGGATCCTACGGGGGATCGGGACCTTCTGGGAATCTGGGATCCCATGGGGGTAGACCGGGATCCTTTGGAAGCGGATCGGGATCGTCCGGGGGCTCGGGATCCTATGGGGGAGATTCGGGATCTTATGGAAATTCGGGATCCTATGGGGGAGATTCGGGATCTTATGGGGGAAATTCGGGATCCTATGGGGGATCCTATGGGTATCCAGCCTCCTACGGGCCGGACTCGGGATCCCACGGGGGATCCTACGGGAAAAATTCGGGATCCTACGGAAATCCGGGATCCTACAGCACCTCGGGGTCCTCCGGTAATTTGGGATCCTACGGGGGGGGATCCTATGGGGGATCCAGCTCGGGGTCCTACGGATCCGGATCGGGCCGACCTGGATCTGGATCGGGATCAGGATCCGGATCGGGCCTACCTGTACCTGGAAAGCCCGGATCCGGATCGGGATCTGGATCGGGATCTGGATCTGGATCGGGAGCCGGATCGGGCCTACCTGTATCCGGATCTGGAGGACGAAAACCCGGATCTGGATCTGGATCGGGCAGACCCGGATCCGGATCGGGCAGACCCGGATCCGGATCAGGAAGACCCGGATCTGGATCTGGAGCAGGGAGACCCGGATCCCAAGGGGGAATTGGATCTGGATCAGGATCGGGCAGACCCGGATCTGGATCAGGAAGACCCGGGGGAAGCGGATCCGGCTCCTACGGGGGCCTGGATTCCTACGGGGGATCCTCGGGATCCTACGGGGATGATGCGGGATCCTACGGAGGGTCGGGATCCTATGGGGATCCTATGGGGGAAATTCGGGATCCTATGGGGTGGAATCCTATGGGGGAAATTCGGGATCCTATGGAAAACCAGGATCCTATGGGGCTGTCCCGGAATCCTTGGGGGGATCGGGATCCTATGGGGGCAGACCGGGATCCTACGGGGGGTCGGGATCCCAGGGAAGACCAGGATCCTATGGGGGTGGATCGGGATCCTATGGGGGTGGATCGGGATCCTATGGGGGGTCGGGATCCTATGGAAAACCAGGATCCTATGGGGGTGTTCCGGAATCCTTGGGTGGATCAGGATCCTATGGGGGTGGATCAGGATCCTATGGGGGATCGGGATCCTCTGGGGGTGGATCAGGATCCTATGGGGGATCAGGATCCTCTGGGGGATCCTGGGGATCCCGGCAGCGCCCCGGCTACAAGAACCCCGGGATCCCCTTCGTGCCGGGGCTGCGCGACCCCGCCCGCACCGGGGGGCACATCCCGATCCGCAGGGGGCCGGGATCCAGCCAGGGATACGGAGCGGGATCTGGGACGGGATCCAGCCAGGGATACGGGATGGGATCCTTTGGGACGGGATCCAGTCAGGGATACAGAGTGGGATCTGGGCCGGGATCCAGCCAGGGATATGGGATGGGATCCAGCCAGGGATATGGGACTGGATCCAGTCAGGGATATGGGACTGGATCCAGTCAGGGATATGGGACTGGATCCAGTCAGGGATATGGGACTGGATCCAGTCAGGGATATGGGACTGGATCCAGTCAGGGATATGGGACGGGATCCTTTGGGATGGGATCCAGTCAGGGATACGGGATGGGATCCAGTCAGGGATATGGGACTGGATCCAGTCAGGGATCCGGAACTGGATCCGGGCCGGGATCCTTTGGGGTGGGATCCAGCCAGGGATCCACTGAAGGATCCAGGGCCGGATCGGAGCCGGGATCCAGCGCCGGGGACGGGGACGGGTGTGGGGGGTGCCGGAAATAGGGGAGGGGTCCCAAAGGATCCCGAAGGATCCCGAATAAATCCTTGGATCTGGATCCGGCCTCGTTCCTGTCACCGTGTGGGGCACGGCACTGGGGACACTGGGGACACTGGGAATGGACTGGGGACACTGGGGACACTGGGATGGGGACACTGGGAATGGACTGGGGACACTGGGGACACTGGGAATGGAATGGGGACACTGGGGACACTGGGGACACTGGGATGGGGACACTGGGGATGGAATGGGGACACTGGGGACACTGGGGACACTGGGGACACTGGGAGTAACTGGGAATGGGGACACTGGGAAGGGATGGGGACACTGGGGACACTGGGATGGAGACACTGGGAATGGAATGGGGACACTGGGGACACTGGGAATGGAATGGGGACACTGGGGACACTGGGGACACTGGGGACACTGGGATGGAGACACTGGGAATGGAATGGGGACACTGGGGACACTGGGGACACTGGGAATGGAATGGGGACACTGGGGACACTGGGATGGGGACACTGACATGGAGATACTGGGATAGGGACACCGGAAATGGAGTGGGGACACTGGGGATACTGGGAATAACTGGGATTGGGACACTGGGGACACTGGGGACAACCTCAGTCCCATCCCGGCCCCTCCCCCACCCCAGGCATCCCCTCCCCCCAAACCAGTGCTCCCAGTACGGCCCCTCCCCCCAAACCAGTGCTCCCAGTGCTCCCAGTACGGCCGGTTCCAAAGCCTGGACCTGCCCAGATTTGGGGGGGACACGCCCAGGTTTGGGGGGGACACACCTGGAACCGCCGGAATTTGGGGGGGACACACCTGGAACTTCCCAAATTTTTTTGGGGGGGGGGTCACACCTGGATTGTCCCAAAATTTGGGGGGGGGTCACACCTGGAACTTCCCGGATTTTTTTTGGGGGGAATCATCTCAAATTTTGGGGATCCCCAGATTTGGGGTGGGGGGGGTCCCCAAAACCTCTCCTCCCCCACCCCCCGCGCGGGGAATGCTGGGAAATGAGTCACGGCCCCTCCCCCCCCGGGAGCCTTTAAGAGACGGGGGGGGCTCCCAGTGCTCCCAGTTCGCTCCCAGTTCGCTCCCAGTTCGCTCCCAGTGCGGCGCAGGAGGGACCAGGCAGCGCTGCCAGGTACTGGGGGGGACTGGGAGCAAACTGGGAGCGAACTGGGAGCAAACTGGGAGGACTGGGAGGACTGGGAGCAAATTGGGAGGACTGGGAGCAAATTGGGAGGGACTGGGGGGCACTGGCAGCAAACTGGGGGGAACTGGGTGGAACTGGGAGCAAACTGGGAGCAAACTGGGAGGAAGTGGGGGTCACTGGGGGTCACTGGGAGCAAACCGGGAGGGACTGGGAGGAACTGGGAGCAAACTGGGAGGAACTGGGGGGTCACTAGGATGAACTGGGAGGCGCTGGGGGGTCACTGGTGGTCACTGGGGGTTACTGGTGGTCACTGGGATGGGGGGTCAACTGGGGGTCACTGGGAGGCACTGGGGGTCACTGGGATGAACTGGGATGAACTGGGCGGGTCCCTGTCTCTCACCTCTGTCCCCTCTGTCCCCCTTCCCCCCCCCCCCAGCCATGGCCGAACGCCGCCCCTCCCCCCCCTCCCCCACCCCTCCCCCTCCCCCGGGGCTCCCGCTCGCCCCGTGGCCCCCCCTGCCCGCCTGGCCCCGCGGCGACAGCGGCGACAGCGGCGACAGCGGCGACAGCGGCGACAGCGGCACCGCCCCGCGCCCCCCCGCCGGCCAGGGGACACCGGCGGCGACACAGGGGGTGACACAGGGGGGGAGGGGCGGCACCCAGTGACCCCCCCCCCCGCCAGGGGACACCGGGAAATGTCCCCAAGGAGCGGCAGCGGCGTCCCCGAGTGTCCCCGAGTGTCCCCAGGAGGGGCCAATAAATGTCCCCAGGAAGTGCCACCGTTGTCCTGTGCCCAAAAATGTCGCCAAGAGGGGTCACTGCGGTCCCCAGGTGTCCCCAGGAAGTGCCACCACTGTCCTGGAGCCACGAATGTCACCGAGGGGTGGCACCGTTGTCCTGAAATGTCCCCAAAATGTCACCAGCAAGTGCCACCACTGTCCCCAGATGTCCCCAGGAGGTGCCACCACTGTCCCCAGCTGTCCCCAAGGGTGCCACCATGGTCCTGGACCCAGAAATGTCCCCAAGGGGTGGCGCCATTGACCTGAAATGTCCCCAAATGTCCCCAAGAGGTGCCACCATGCTCCTGAAATGTCCCCAGGATGTCCCCGGGAAGTGCCACCGCTGCCCCCAGGTGTCCCCAGGTTTTGGCCCATTTGGGGTGACTTGAGGCGACCTCGAGTGAATTTTTGGAGGATTTTTTGGATGGGTTTTGGGGAGATTTTTTGGTCGAATCTTTGGACGATTTTTGGACAGATTTTTGGACGCATTTTTAAATTTTTGGACCATTTTTGGACAGAGTTTTGGACACCTTTGGCTGATTTTGGTGAAGATTTTTTTTACTGTGTTCTGAGCACCTTTTCACCAATTTTTGGACATATTTTTTCACTGATTTTTGAATCTTTACAATTTTGATGCCGTTTTGGGAAGGATTTTGGGCCTGATTTTCTGCTTGAATTATGTGTGGATTTTCGACGATTTTTTTGCCAATTTTTGGACTATTTTGGACAGATTTTGGGGGGGATTTTTGACGGATTTTTGGACCATTTTTGGACCGTTTTTTCATGGATTTTGGACAGATTTTTTGACCTTTTTTTGACAATTTTTGGACCATTTTCTCACGAATTTTTGGGCCATTTTGGGACCATGTTCCTACTGATTTTTGACGATTTTTTCACAGATTTTGGGACCATTTTTGGATTGACTTTTTTCACGGACTTTTGGACCATTTTTTAACCATTTCTAGCAAAGTTTTCACAGATTTTTGGACCATTTTTTCGTGGCTTTTTTTGACAGATTTTTTGCCTGATTTTTTAACGGATCTTTCGACGGTTTCCGACGGCATTTTTTTAATGAAGGGAACAATTTTCGCGCCATTTCGCCTCCAGGTTGTTTTTATTTTTTTTCCCGCCACTCGGGCGTCGCCATGGCAACGGCGTCGCGGCGTCTCTTGGCCGTGACGTCACACGGTCCTCCCGCATCCCACAATGCCCCGCGATCTCTGAGGGGAAGGGGGATCCGCCTGTATCCCACAATGCCCCGCGAGCGCTGAAGGGAAGTGGGGGGGAAGGTCCGCCTGTATCCCACAATGCCCGGCGCGCTCTGAGGGGAAAGGGTGGTCCGCCTGAGTCCCACAATGCCCCGCGCGCTCTGAAGAGAAGGGGGGTCCGCCTGTATCCCACAATACCCCGCGGGCGCTGAGGGGAAGGGGGGGTCCGCCTGTATCCCACAATGCCCCGCGCGCGCCCCCTCCCTCCCTGCCCGCGGCCTCTCTCGCTGCCCCCGGCCCGGCGCTGCCGCGGGCCCGCGGCTCAGGCGGTAACGGCGGGGAAAGGCCCGAACGGGGCGGGGAGCGGGCACCGGGAGTTGGGGAGGGGTCGGTGAGGAGAGAGGAGGCGGGGGAAGGGGAGAGGGAGGACCCGGTGGCGGTAATGGCGGGGGGGGAGGAATTGAGGGAGGGGAGGGTGGCGGTAATGGCGGGGCGGGGGGGCGAGCGCGCGGTGACGTCACAGCGCGGCCTTGTCTTCCTTTCCCTCCCTCCCCCCCGGTGTTGCCGCCTCCTCCCTCCTGCAGGTGCAGCCACGTGACTCTTGGAGCTCCCCCCCCCTCCACGCCAGTGCTCCCAGTAAGCGGCACCAGTAACCCCCAGTGATCTCCAGTAACCCCCAGTGACTCCTCCCAGTGCTCCCAGTAACCCCCAGTGACCTCCAGTAACCCCCAGTGACTCCTCCCAGTGCTCCCAGTAACCCCCAGTGACCTCCAGTAACCCCCAGTGACCCCTCCCAGTGCTCCCAGTAACCCCCAGTGACCTCCAGTAACCCCCAGTGACCCCTCCCAGTGCCCCCAGTGCCTCCAGTTCCCATTCCCATCACTCCCAGTCCCCATATCCCTTTTCCCAGTCCCTCTCAGTCCCCTCCCAGTGCCTCCAAAACTGCTCCCAGTCCCCCAGTCTCTCCCAGTCCCTCCCAGCCCCCTAACCTCACTCCCAGTCTCCTCCCAGTCCCTCCCAGTCTCTCCAAACCCACTGCCATTCCTGCCCAGGCCCCCTAACCCCACTCCCAGTCCCTCCCAGTCCCCATAACCCCACTCCCAGTACCTCCCAGTGCTCCCCAGTGCCTCCCAGTCTCTCCAAACCCACTCCCAGTCCCTCCCAGCTCCCCTAACCCCACTCCCAGTGCCTCCCAGTTTCTCCAAACCGATTCCCAGTCCCCTCCAGCCCTCATAACTCCACTCCCACTTCCTCCCAGTCCCTCCAAACACACTCCCAGTGCCCCCAGTGCCCCCAGTCCCTCCCAGCGCCCCCCGTGCCCCCGCCATGTCCTCCTGCGCCGCCGAGGTGCTGCGTTTCCAGCTGCCGGGCCACGAGGCGGCGGCGCTGCGCTCCATGACGCGGCTGCGGGCCGAGGAGCGCTTCTGCGACGTCACCATCGTGGCCAGGAGCCTGCGCTTCCGCGGCCACCGCGTCATCCTGGCCGCCTGCTCGCCCTTCCTGCGCGACCAGTTCCTGCTGAACCCGGCGGCCGAGCTGCGCGTGTCGCTGGCGCACAGCGCCCGCGTGCTGGCCGACCTGCTGCTCTCCTGCTACACGGGCGCGCTCGAGTTCGCCGGCAGGGACCTGGTCAATTACCTGACGGCCGCCAGCTACCTGCAGATGGAGCACGTGGTGGAGCGCTGCCGGGGGGCGCTGGCCCGCTTCATCCAGGCCCCGCGGCCGCGCGCCCGCGCCCACCCCAAGCCCGAGGAGGACGAGGAGGAGGAGGACGAGGAGGACGCGGGCGCCGGACGTGTGCATCGTCAAGGTGGAGCCGGGCGGCGCCAGCGCCGCGGGCGGCGGGCAGGAGGTGGCAGCGGTGGCCGGCGGGGAGACGGCGGCGGCGGCGGCTCAGGGAGGGCCGGCGGTGGCCGGGCGGTGGCCGGGCAGGCGGAGCCGCCGTGCCCGCCGCAGCTGGGGGTGGTCAAGGCTTGTTACAGCCTGGCTGAAGACACCGAGGGCGAGGGGTTGTTGATTTTCCCGGGCCGGCGGCGCCGAGGAGGGCGCGGCGAGCGCCGGCGCCGTCGGCACCTCGGTGGCCGCCGCGGTGCCACCGGCCATAGCCACGCCCTCGCCCTCCTCCTCCTCCTCCTCGTCCCGCTGCGGCAAGTGCGGCGAGGCCTTCCAGGGCGTGGAGAAGCTGGTGTTCCACATGCGGGCCCAGCACTTCGTGTTCATGTGCCCGCGCTGCGGCAAGCAGTTCAACCACAGCAGCAACCTGAACCGGCACATGAACGTGCACCGCGGCGTCAAGTCGCACGGCTGCGGCGTGTGCGGCAAGAGCTTCACGCAGAAATCCACGCTGCACGACCACCTGAACCTGCACAGCGGCGCCCGGCCCTACCGCTGCTCCTACTGCGACGTGCGCTTCGCGCACAAACCGGCCATCCGGCGCCACCTCAAGGAGCAGCACGGCAAAACCACGGCGCAGAACGTGCTGGAGGCCGGCGCGGCCGAGGGGGGCGTGCTGCTGCGCTGACCCCCGCGGGGGAGGGCCCGGCCTCGGGGCAGCCCCGCCCTGCTCACCGGGACTGAGCGGGAACGGGGCGGGGAGCCCCGCCGAGCCGGGTCCTCTCCCGGCTGGAGCTGCAGGGAGGGGAGGGGAGGGGTGGGCAGTGCTGGACAGTGAGGGGGTGAGTGGCAGGGTGGTGGCAGTGAGCCCAGAGTGACACCAAAGTGGTGGGGAGTGACCCCTGGACGCCTGAATCCCTGCTGGACATTGAGGGGGTGACACTCAGGGTGGTGGCATTGAGCCCAGAGTGACACCAAAGTGGTGGGGAGTGACCCCTGGACGCCTGAATCCCTGCTGGACATTGAGGGGGTGACACTCAGGGTGGTGGCAGTGAGCCCAGAGTGACACCAAAGCAGTGGGGAGTGACCCCTGGACGCCTGAATCCCTGCTGGACATTGAGGGGGTGACACTCAGGGTGGTGGCAGTGAGCTCAGAGTGACCCCAAAGGGGTCAGGAGGAACCTCTGGACATGAGAATTCCTGCTGGACATTGAGGGGGTGACACTCAGGATGGTGGCAGTGAGCCCAAAGTGACAGCGAGTGACCACAAAGTGACCCCAAAGTATTGAGGAGTGACTCCTGGGCATCAGAATCCCTGCTGGACATTGAAGGGGTGAGCACCAGTGACCCCAAAATGGGGAGAATGACCCCAAAGTGGAGGGGAGTGAAAGCTTGGACAGTGCTGGACGTTGAGGGGGTGAGCACCAGGATGGTGGCAACGAGCCCAGAATGACACCAAGTGACCCCTGGACACCTGAATCCCTGCTGGACATTGTTGGGGTGACCCTCAGGGTGGTGGCAGTGACCCCAAAGTGGTGGGGCCACCCCAAAGTGACACAAAGTGACCCCAAAATGGTGCTGAGTGACCCCTTGGACAGTGCTTGGAGCTGCTGGACATGGGGGGGGTGACCCCCAGGATGGTGGCAACGAGCCCAGAATGGTGGGGGGACAACCCCTGGGCACCCCAAATCCTTCCTGGAACCAAGTGGGGACGTCCAAAATTAAGGGGAACGACCCCAAAATAACAGGGAGTGACCCCAAAATGATGGGGAGCAATTTTGGGACACCTGAGGACCCCTGGAAGGAGGTGGGACCCCCCCACCAAACATCTGGGGGACCCTCCCCAGGCACCCGGGTGACAAATTTTGAGGGTCCTGGATGTCACTGGGTGACAAATTTTGGGGTCCTCATTTAAAATCCAGCTGGGAAATTTTTTCCCAAAAAGGGGGGGAAAAGTGACAAACCCCACCTCCAAAATGATCCAAACTTTGGAATTCCAGGGATTTTTGGGGCAAAACACAGGAAAAAAAAAAAAAAGAGTTTTATACATGATTATGAATTTGGATACTCTGGTGAGGGGGACACCCCAAAACCTGCCCCTCCTCCCCTCGTGTGGGTTTGGGGGTCTCAGGCCCACAGGATGGACCCCCCCCAAAAATTTTGGGGGGACAAAGGGGGGGTCCCCCCTGATTTAAGGGGGTCCTCCCCCCGTAGATTTTAGGGGGGTCTTTGGGGACCCCTTAGGTTGTAGCGCTGGTGGGGGGAGGGGATTGAAGGGTGGGGTCTCTGTAGCGTGTGGGGGAGGGGGGAAAGGATTTGGGGGGAGGGGAGGGAGCGGGGAAGGGGCACCCAAAAATTTTGGAGGAGGGCGGGGTGAGTAGGGGGTAGAGAGGAGAAAGCGGGGATCCCATTTTTGGGGGGATTTTTTGGGATGGGGACACGTGAAACCATTATTTGGGGGGGGAGGGGTTGGAGGGTGAGACCCCTCCCCCCAGCGCAGTTTTTTTGTTTGTTTGTTTTTTTGACTTTTTTTGTAATAAATGAATTTTGGAAAAAAAGCATTAAAAGCTGCTTTGGGTGTTAATTGTTTTTTTTTTTTTTTTTTTTTTTTTTTGAGCCGAAATCCGCGTTTTGAGAGAGTTTGGGGGGGTCTCAAACCAGGGGGAGCCCCCCCCAAAAAATAGCGGTGGGCGTGGCCTGAGCGCGGACTGGGCGTGGCCTAACAACGAGGGGGCGTGACTTGATTGACGGGCGGGGTTAAGGCGGGAGGACAAAGCGCGGCGCGGTGGGCGGAGCTTTGCCCATATAAGGTAAAATCACGCCCTCTCTGCGTTGCGTGCTGACGTCACCGCGCGCGGCGCGCTCGGCGGCGATGGAGGCGGCGGGAGGCGGCGAGGTCTGAGGGGAGCGCGGAAGCGGGCGGGCTTTCTGAGGGGATTTTTGAGGCAATTTCAAGACTTTTGGAGGTTTTTGAAGGGTTTGGGGGCGTCGCGAGAGGCGCGGGGCGTTTGTGGTGCGGGGGAAGGGCTGGAGGCGCGGGGAGGGGCTTTCCCCTCACGCTGAGTTCTGCCCCTCCCCCCCTCTCCTCACCTCCCTCAGGACCCCCCCGTTGCGACCCTCGTGCTGGAGGCGGCGGGAGAGGCCGGTGAGTGACTCCCCCCTACACTGGAACCCCCTCGGGATCACCCTGAGACCCCTCAGCATCCCCCTCAGGATCCCCCTCACCCTTCTGAGATTCCCCCTTGGATTCCCCTCAGGATTCCCATGAGACCCCCCCTCAGGATTCCCCTCAGGATCACCCTGAGACCCCCGTGACCCCCTCAGATCCCCCTCAGATCCCCCTCAGGATTCCCCTGACCCTTCTGAGATCCCCCATTGGATTCCCCTCAGGATTTCCCTGAGATCCCCCTCAGGATTCCCCTCAGATTCCCCCTGAGAACCCCCTTGATCCCCTCAGGATCACCCTGAGACCCCGTGACCCCCTCAGATCCCCCTCAGATCCCCCTCAGATCCCCCTCAGGATCCCCCTGACCCTTCTGAGATCCCCCATTGGATTCCCCTCAGGATTTCCCTCCTAGTCCCCCCTGACCCCCTTAAATCCCCCTTGGACCCCTCAGACCGCCCAAAAACGCTCCAAACACCCCCCCAGACCCCCCAAAAGTTTTCAGAACCCCCCCAAATCTCCCCAACCCCCGACCACCCCCATCTCTATTTTCCTCCCCCCAGGTCTCCCCCCGGGCAGCCCCTCCCCCTGCGACCCCCCCCCCGCTGCTGGGAGCCCCCCCAGGGCCGGGGGAGCCCCCCCGGATGAGGAGGAGCAGGGGGGGGCTCCGGATGGGGAGGGGGCTCAAGGGACCCCCCCCGGGGGCAGCAGCAGCAAGGGGCTGCCAGGTGAGGGGGGCGGGGGCATTTTGGGGGGTCTGGGGGGATTTCGGGGGGTCCTGTGGGGATCTGAGGGGGTTTGGAGACATTTTGGGGGGGTCTGAGGGGATTTTGGGGGGTCCTGAAGGTGGGTCTGGGGTCATGGGGGGGGCTGGGAACATTTTGGGGGGTCTGGGGGGATTTTGGAGCGTTTTTGGGGTGTCTGGGGGGATTTGGGGGGGCTCCCGGGGGGATCTGAGGGGGTTTGGGTTGGGGGTTTTTAAATTTCTATTTTTATTATTTATTGATTCGTTTATTGGTTTACGTACTTATTTATTTTTGTTTTTAATTTTTTTAAAAATATTTTTTATGCTTTTGTTATTTACCTATTTATGTTGTTATTTATTTATATTTGTTTTATATTTTTTACCTACTATTTTTTGTATTTTATTTTAAGATTTGTGATTTATTTTTTAATACTTTAATTTTTGTTTTATTTTTATTTACTTTTTAAAAGTTTTTTTATATTTTTCAATTTTTGAAAACATTTTATTTCTTGTTTCTTTTTAATTGTTACTTTACTTATGTATTTCTATGTGTTTTCATTTGCTTTAATTTTTGGTTTTTTATTTTTAATTTTTTTTGTTTTGCCTTTTGAACTTCATTTATTTGTTTTTATTTTTACTTATTTTATTTTTTCACTTTTTTATTTTTAATTTTTGAACTTTAAAAAATTTTCCTTTTTCTTTTTTTGTTTTTACTTTATTTGCTTTTCCTTTTTTACTTGCTTATTTGTTTCTATTTATTTTTGTTTATTTTATTTTATTTTTATTTTTGCTTTGTTTATTTATATGTTTATTTGTATTTGTTTATTTGTTTGTTTATTTTAAAATTTTAAAGTATTTTTTAGTTTCTATTTATTTTTATTTTATTTATTTAATTTTAATTTTACTTTTATTTATTTATATGTTTATTTCTATTTATATATTTTTTATTTTAAATTTTCAAAATATTTTTTATCTCTTTTTATTTTTATTTATTTATTTTATTTTAATTATTTATTTGATTTACTTGTTTATTGCTGTTTATTTAATTAAAAATTTTTTACTATATTTTTATTTCTATTAATTTTTATTTTATTTGTTTTATTCTAATTTTTACTTAACTTAGTTATTTGTTTATTTCTATTTATTTATTTATTTTAAATTTTAAAAATATTTTTTATTTCTTTTTATTTTTATTTATTTATTTTAATTATTTATTCAATTTACTTGTTAATTGCTGTTTATTTAATTAAAATTTTTTTTACTATATTTTTATTTCTATTAATTTTTATTTTATTTATTTTATTCTAATTTTTACGTAACTTAGTTATTTGTTTATTTCTATTTATTTATTTATTTTAAATTTTAAAAATATTTTTTATCTCTTTTTCTTTTTATTTATTTATTTTATTTTAATTATTTATTCGATTTACTTGTTTATTGCTGTTTATTTAATTAAAAATTTTTTACTAGATTTTTATTTCTATTAATTTTTATTTTATTTATTTTATTCTAATTTTTACTTAACTTAGTTTTTTGTTTATTTCTATTTATTTATTTATTTATTTTAAATTTTAAAATTTTTTTTATTACTTTTTATTTTTATTTATTTATTTTATTTTAATTATTTATTCAATTTTCTTGTTTATTACTGTTTATTTAATTAAAATTTTTTTACTATATTTTTATTTCTATTAATTTTTATTTTATTTATTTTATTCTAATTTTTACTTAACTTAGTTATTTGTTTATTTCTATTTATTTATTTATTTTAAATTATAAAAATTTTTTTATTACTTTTTATTTTTATTTATTTATTTTATTTTAATTATTTATTCAATTTACTTGTTTATTGCTGTTTATTTAATTAAAATTTTTTTACTATATTTTTATTTCTATTAATTTTTATTTTATTTATTTTATTCTAATTTTTACTTAACTTAGTTATTTGTTTATTTCTATTTATTTATTTATTTATTTAATTTAAATTTTTGTGTTTTTATTTTTTAGTTTTATTAACACCCCTCCCTCCCCCCCATGAATTTTGCAGGCCACGCCACCAAGAGCCTGCCGGGCTCCCCGGGCCGGGCCGGCATTTTGGGGGTCTCCCTGAACCCCACCCCCACCCCCTGCCCCCCAGCCGAGCCAAAATGTCCCTGACGGGGGCGGGGGGGGGCAAAGCCCCCCCGGGGCAGAGCCTGGCGCTGCGGCTGCTGAGCCCCCCCGAGCCCCCCCCTAACCCCCCCCAGCCCCCCAAGGTCCATCGGGCCCGCAAAACCATGGCCAGGGCCAGCAACGGCCAGGTGAGGGGGGGACCCCAAAACGGGGAGGGGAACCCCGAAACTGGGGAGGGGAACCCCGAAACTGGGGAGGGGGAACCCAAAAGGGGGATGGGAACCCCGAAAATGGGGAGGGGGAACCCCAAAAGGGGGATGGGAACCCCGAAACTGGGGAGGGGGAACCCAAAATTTGGGATGGGGGGATGGGAACCTCCAAATTGGGGGTGGGATCCTGAAATTGGGGATGGACCCCTCAAATTGGGGCTGGGACTCCCTAAATTGGGGCTGGGGGCCTGAACTGGGGGAGCTGGGAAAAAAAAAAAGGGGAATTTGGGGCCTGGGGGAGATTTGGGATTGGGAATTTGGGGAGGGGGAGCCCCAAATCAGGAGGGGGTGAGTTGGGAAGAAGGGGGTCTTGGAATGGAGGGAGGGAGGGGTTTGGGACTGGAAAATTTGGGGAGGGGGATTTGGGAATTTGGAAAATTTGGGAATTTGGGGAATGGCAGGAATTTGGGGAGGGGGATTTGGGGAATGGCAGGAATTTGGGGAGGGGGTCCATGCAGAATTTTGGGGACCCCCCCAGGTCCCCGAGAAGCCGAGGATGTCGGAGATGCTGCACTTCAGGGTGTCTGAGGAGCTCTGCGGGATGGGGCAGCACGGTATGGGGGCTGGGGGACAGGGGGCTGGGGGCTCCTGGAGGGGTCTGGGGGCTCCTGGAGGGGATTTGGGGGTGTCATGGAGAGGTTTAGGGGGATTTGGGGGTCCTGGAGGGGTTCTGGAAGGGTTTGGGGGTCCTGGAGAGGTTTAGAGGGGCCTGAGGGGGTCCTGGAGGGGTTTGGGGGTGTCATGGAGAGGTTTGGGGGATTTGGGGGATGCTGGAGGAGTTTGGGGTGTTTAGAGGGAATTTGGGGGTTCTGGAGGGATTTGGGGGTCTGAGGGGGTTTGGGGGTTCTGCAAGGGTCTTGGATGGGGTCTGGAGGGGGTCTGGAGGGGTCTGGGGGACTTTGGGGGAATTTGGGGGGCCCTGAATGGGTTTTGGGGGTCCTGGAGGGGTTTGGGGGGATTCAGGGGGGTGCAGTTCTGGGTCTGGGGGTGCAGTTTTGGGTCTGGGGGTTCAGTCCAGGTTTTGGGGTTCAGTCCAGGTTTGGGGGTTCAGTCCAGGTTTTGGGGTGCACTTTTGGGTCTGGGGTCTCTGACTCTCCCCTCCCCCCTCGCAGACCCCCAAACGCCCCAAGTTGGATTTTGGCTCCGAGGCTCCTCAAGCGGCTGCAGCGCCCCAGCCCCCGCGCCAGCACCGAGGTGCCAAAACCTGCCCCAAAAACTGCCCCCAAAACTGCCCCAAAACTGCCCAAAACTGCCCCCAAAACTGCCCCAAAACCTGCCAAAACTGCCCCAAAACCTGCCAAAACTGCCAAAACTGCCAAAAAAAACTGCCCCAAAACCTGCCAAAACTGCCAAAAACTGCCCCAAAACCTGCCAAAACTGCCCCAAAACCTGCCCTGCCCCAAAACTGCCCCAAAACTGCCCCAAACCTGCCCAAAAACTGCCCTGCAAAAAGACTGCCCCAAACTGCCCCAAAACCTGCCAAAACTGCCCAAAAAAACTGCCCCAAAAACTGCCCAAAAACTGCCCAAAAACTGCCCCAAAGACTGCCCCAAAACTGCCCCAAAACCTGCCAAAACTGCCCAAAACTGCCCAAAACTGCCCAAACTGCCCCAAAACTGCCCCAAAACTGCCCTGCCCAAAACTGCCCCAAAACTGCCCCAAACTGCCCCAGAAACTGCCCCAAAACTGCCCCAAAAACTGCCCCAAAAACTGCCCCAAAACTGCCCCAAAAACTGCCCCAAAAACTGCCCCAAAACTGCCCCCAAAACTGCCCCAAAACTGCCCCAAAACTGCCCCAAAAACTGCCCAAAACTGCCCCAAACTGCCCCAGAAACTGCCCCAACTGCCCCAAAACTGCCCCAAAAACTGCCCAGAAACTGCCCAAAACTGCCCAAAAACTGCCCCAAAACCTGCCCCAGAAACTGCCCAAAAACTGCCCAAAAACTGCCCCAGAAACTGCCCCAAAAACTGCCCCAAACCTGCCCCAAAAACTGCCAAAAACTGCCCAAAAACTGCCCCAGAAACTGCCCCAAAAACTGCCAAAAACTGCCCCAAACTGCCCCAGAAACTGCCCCAGAAACTGCCCCAAAAACTGCCCCAAAACCACCCGAAACAGCCCAAAACCACCCCAAACCAGTGAAAAAACCAGCCCAGAACACCCCAAAACCAGCCCACACCAGCCCAAAACCGCCCAAAACACCCCAAAATACCCCAAAATACCCCCAAACCACCCAAAAACCACCCAAACCTCTCCCAGGACCCCCCCCCAAACTCCTCAGGACCCCCCCAAATTCACCCAGATCATTCTAGGACCCCCCTAAACCCTCTCAGGACTCCTCAAGACCCCCCAAAACTCATCCAGGACCCCCCAAACCCCCCAGGAGTCCCCCAAAAACCCCCCAAATCCCCCTTTAGGACACCCCAAACCCCCAGGTGCCCTCAGAGCCCCCAAACCTCCAGGAGCCCCAAACCCCCAGACCCCCCAAGCCCGGCGTGCCCCCCCAGATCACGGTGACGGAGGAAATGGCCGCCCCGGGACTGGGACTCGGAGGGGGGGGGCTTCTCTTCTACGACGGGTTCAGCGTGGATGGGCACGGGGACTCGGACAGCAAGGTGGGACTGGGGGCACTGGGAGGGACTGGGGGACTGGGAGGACTGGGGGACTGGGGGGACTGGGATGGGACTGGGAGGGACTGGAGGGGACTAGGATGGGACTGGGAGGGACTGGGAGGGGACTGGGAGGGACTGGGGGGGGACTGGGAGAGGGACTGGGGTGGACAGAGGGGATTAGGGGGGGACTGGGGGCACTGGGATGGGCTGGGATGGGACTGGGATGGGACTGGGAGGGACTGGGGGACTGGGAGAGGGACTGGGGTGGACAGAGGGGATTGGGGGACTGGGGGACTGGGGGCACTGGGATGGGCTGGGATGGGACTGGGAGGGACTGGGGGACTGGGATGGGACTGGGAGGGACTGGAGGGGGACTGGGAGAGGGCCTTGGGGGACAGAGGGGATTAGGGGGACTGGGGGCACTGAGTGGGGACTGGGGGGCACTGGGATGGGCTGGGATGGGACTGGGAGGGACTGGGATGGGACTGGGAGGGACTGGGGGACTAGGATGGGACTGGGATGTGCTGGGATGGGACTGGGATGGACTGGGATGGGACTGGGAGGGACTGGAGGGACTGGGAGGGGATTAGGGGGCACTGGGATGGGACTGGGAGAGGATTTGGGGGCACTGGGAGGGGACTGGGAGGGGACTGGGAGGGAGTGAGGGGGACTGGGGGGAACTGGGATGGGTTTGGGGGGGGACTGGGAGCACTGGGAGAGGGACTGGGAAGAATTTGGGGAGCATTGGGAGGAACTGGGACCAAACTGGGAGCACTGGGATGGACTGGGAGCACTGGGATGGACTGGGAGCACTGGGATGGACTGGGATGATTTTGGGGAGCCCTGGGGGGGCTCTGTGGCCCCTCCCCCCACTGACCCCCGGCTCAGTCAGAGGGGGAGGGGCCGGGGGAGGCCCTGAGCGAGGAGGAGGAGGAGGAGGAGGAAGAGGAGGACGAGGAGGAAGAGGAGGAGGAAGAGGAGGAGGAGGAGGAGGATGAAGAGTCCGGGAACGCCTCGGATCGGGTGAGGGGGGGCCGGGGGGATTTGGGGAGATTTGGGGGATTTTGGGTTATTTTGGGTGAGTTTTGGGTGATTTTGGGTCAGTTTTGGGTTATTTTGGGTGATTTTGGGTTCATTGGGGTGTATTTGGGGTGATTTTGGGTGATTTTGTGTGCTCTGGGGTGATTTTTGGGTTATTTTGGGTCAGTTTTGGGGGTGATTTTGGGTTATTTGGGGTGTATTTGGGGTGTTTTTGGGTCTGTTCTGGGTGCTTTGGGGTGATGTTTGGGTTATTTTGGGTCAGTTCTGGGTGATTTTGGGGTGATGTTTGGGCCAGTTTTGGGGGTTATTTTGGGATATTTTGTGTGCTCTGGGGTGATGTTTGGGTTATTCGGGGTGATTTTGGGTGATTTTGTGTGCTTTGGGGTGATTTTTGGGATATTTTGTGTGCTCTGGGGTGTATTTGGGGTGTATTTGGGGTGTGTTTGGGGTGTATTTGGGTGATGTTTGGGCTGTATTTGGGTGATGTTTGGGCTGTATTTGGGGTGTATTTGGGTGATGTTTGGGGTGTATTTGGGGTGTATTTGGGGTGATTTTCGGGTCCCCCTGTCCCCAGAGCGCGTGCAGCTCCCGGCGCCGCGCCCGGCGCCGCTGGAAGGAGAGCCCCTGGCTCAAACCCAGCAGGAAGAGGAAGAGGAAGGAGCCCCGAGCCAAGGACAGGGGTGGGACCCCAGAATGGGATTGGGACCCCCAAAACTGGGATTGGGACCCCCAAAATTGGGATTGGGACCCCCAAAATTGGGATTGGGACCCCAAAAATTGGGATGGGACCCCGAAAAATGGGGGGACTTGGAATAGGGGGAATTTAGGGGCTGGGGAGGATTTGGGATTGGAAAATTTGGGGATGGGGGAATTTGGGGAGGGGGGAATTTGGGGAGGGGGTTTAGAAATTTGGGGAGGGGGGTTTGGGAATTTGGGGAATTTGGAGAGGGGGTTTGAGAATTTGGGGTGTGGGGGAGGTTTTGGACTTGGGGAATTTGGGGAGGGGGGATTTGGGAATTTGGGGAGGGGAATTTGGGGAGGGGGTCCCGAATTTGGGGTGGCTGACCCCTCCCTGCCCCCCCAGGAGCCCCAGGACCCCCCCCCAGCGAATACACCGAGGTGCCCCTGGGCTGCCTGCAGCTGCCGGGGGGAGGGGCCCTGAGCCCCCAGCCCCCAGGTGAGCACACCTGGGACACACCTGGGACACACCTGGGCACACCTGGGCACACCTGGGACACACCTGGGCACACCTGGGATACACCTGGGCACACCTGGGCACACCTGGGATACACCTGGGCACACCTGGGATACACCTGGGCACACCTGGGCACACCTGGGATACACCTGGGCACACCTGGGCACAGCTGGGATACACCTGGGCACACCTGGGACACACCTGGGACACACCTGGGACACAGCCAGCACATCTGGACACTCCCTGGGACATGTCCGTGATTCTGTCACGCCCTGAGCACACACCTGAGCTCACCTGAGCCTGCCCTGACCACACCCTGACCACACCCTGACTACACCTAAACACACCTAAGCTCACCTGACCACACCCTAACCCTGCCCGGACCACACCTGTTCCATCTGTCTCTCCTGTCTCCCCTCTCTCTCACCTGTCTCCTGTGTCTCTCACTTGTCCCCACCTGTCCCACCTGTCTCCCCTGTCCCTGTCTCCCCTGTCCCTGTCTCCCCTGTCCCTGTCTCCCCTGTCCCTGTCTCCCCTGTGTCCCCTGTCCCTGTCTCACCTGTCCCTGTCTCCCCTGTCTCACCTGTCCCTGTCTCCCCTGTGTCACCTGTCCCTGTCTCCCCTGTCTCACCTGTCCCTGTCTCCCCTGTCCCTGTCTCCCCTGTCTCCCCTGTCCCTGTCTCCCCTGTGTCACCTGTCCCTGTCTCCCCTGTCTCACCTGTCCCTGTCTCCCCTGTGTCACCTGTCCCTGTCCCACCTGCCAGGCCCGGCGGAGGCCGAGCGTTTCGAGGAGCTGCCGCTGTGCTCGTGTCGCATGGAGGCGCCCAAGGTGGAGAGGGGCAGCGACCGCGGGCTGTGCATGGCCACCGAGAGCGTGGATGGGCAGGTAAATACACCTGGGATACACCTGGGATACACCTGGGATACACCTGGGATACACCTGGGATACACCTGGGCACACCTGGGATACACCTGGGCACAGTAACACACCTGGGGACATGGGGACAGTGAGTGTGGAGCTGTGACCGCGGGCTGTGCATGGCCACCGAGAGCGTGGATGGGCAGGTAAATACACCTGAGGGACACCTGGGCACACCTGAGATACACCTGGGCACACCTGGGATACACCTGGGTACAGTAACACACCTGGGGACATGGGGACAGTGAGTGTGGAGCTGTGACCACGGGCTGTGCATGGCCACCGAGAGCGTGGACGGGCAGGTGAGAGCACCTGGGGACACCTGAGATACACCTGGGGACACCTGGGATACACCTGGGGACACCTGGGACACACCTGCCCTCACCTGTCCCACCTGTCCCCCCTGTCCCAGCTGACGGGCTGTGGCAGCAGAATCCTCAAGCGCGAGACGATGCGTGCTGAGTGTCCCAACTGTCCCCAAACATCCCCAAACTGTCCCTACATGTGCTCACCTGTCTCACCTGTCCCTCACCTGTCCCACCTGTCCCACCTGTCCCCCTGTCCCAGCTGACGGGCTGTGGCAGCAGCATCCTCAAGCGCGAGACGATGCGTCCGTCGAGCCGGGTGCCACTGATGGTTCTGTGCGAGAGCCACCGCGCCAGGATGGTCAAGCACCAGTGCTGTCCTGGCTGCGGCCACTTCTGCACGGCCGTGAGTGACACTGACCCCAAATCACCCCAAATCACCCCAAAATCACCCCCAAATCACCCCAAATCACCCCAGAATCACCCCAAAAAAACCCCCCATAAAAATCCCGTAAAAACCCCCGTGGGAATCCCGAAAAACCAAACCCCAGGATGGTCAAGCCCCAGCACTGTCCTGGCTGCGGCCACTTCTGTACTGTCCTGAGTGGACACTGACCCCAAAAACACCCCAAAAATCCCAGAAACACCCAAAAAATACCCAAAATCACCTCCAAAAAACCCCCCATAAAAATCCCATGGAAACTCTGAGAGAATCCCTGTAAACCAAACCCTGGATGGTCAAGCCCCAGCACTGTCCTGGCTGCGGCCACTTCTGCACTGCCCTGAGTGACACTGACCCCAAAAACACCCCAAAAACACCCCAAAAATCCCCAAATCACCTCAAAAATCCCCCAAATTCCCCAAACAAACCCATAACACCTTGTGGGAATCCCTGTAAACCAAACCCCAGGATGGTCAGGCCCCAGCGCTGTCCTGGCTGCGGCCACTTCTGCACTGCCCCGAGTGACACTGGGGGGGTTGGACACCCCAAAATCCCAAAACCACCCCAAAAAAACCCGGTGGGAATAAAAAAACCCCATGAAATCCCATAGAAATCCTCCAAATCCCCTTGGACTGTCCCCAAAGTCCCTTTGAGGGTTTTGTGACCCATCCTGGGGACTTCTGGTGACATTCTGTGACCCCTGGTGACAGGTTTTTGTCCCTTTAGGAGACTTTTCCTGGTGCAAATCAGTCCCCAAATCCCCTGGCACTGTCCCCAAATCCCCTTTAGGGACGCGTGACCCATCTTGGGGACCCCTGGTGACACTCTGTGACCCCTGGTGACACTCTGTGACCCCTGGTGACACTCTGTGACACTTTCCTGTCCCTGCAGGGGACATTCCTGGAGTGCCACCCCGATGTGCGCATCGGTCACCGGTTCCATCGCTCGTGCGTGTCCCGCCTGGGGGGTCTCATTTTCTGTCCCCAAATCCCCTTTAGGGACCCTTGGTGACCCTTGGTGACCCCTGGTGACCCTTGGTGACCCCGGTGACACTCTGTGACCCCTGGTGACACTCTGTGACACATTTCTGTCCCTGTAGGGGACATTCCTGGAGTGCCACCCCGATGTGCGCATCGGTCACCGGTTCCACCGCTCGTGCGTGTCCCGCCTGGGGGGTCTCATTTTCTGTCCCCAAATCCCCTTTAGGGACCCCTGGTGACACTCTGTGACCCCTGGTGACCCCTGGTGACACTCTGTGACCCCTGGTGACACTCTGTGACCCCTGGTGACACTCTGTGACACTTTCCTGTCCCTGTAGGGGACATTCCTGAGTGCCACCCCGATGTGCGCATCGGTCACCGGTTCCATCGCTCGTGCGTGTCCCGCCTGGGGGGTCTCATTTTCTGTCCCCAAATCCCCTTTAGGGACCCTTGGTGACCCTTGGTGACCCCTGGTGACCCTTGGTGACCCCTGGTGACACTCTGTGACCCCTGGTGACACTCTGTGACACTTTCCTGTCCCTGTAGGGGACATTCCTGGAGTGCCACCCCGATGTGCGCATCGGTCACCGGTTCCACCGCTCGTGCGTGTCCCGCCTGGGGGGTCTCATTTTCTGTCCCCAAATCCCCTTTAGGGACCCCTGGTGACACTCTGTGACCCCTGGTGACAATCTGTGACCCCTGGTGACACTCTGTGACACTTTCCTGTCCCTGCAGGGGACATTCCTGGAGTGCCACCCCGATGTGCGCATCGGTCACCGGTTCCACCGCTCGTGCGTGTCCCGCCTGGGGGGTCTCATTTTCTGTCCCCACTGCGGCGAGGACGCGTCCGAGGCCCAGGAGGTGACACTGCCCCGCCCCGAGGGGACCCCGGTGACACCGGTGCCACCAACCCCGGCCCGGCAACGGGGGGGGCGGCTCGAGGCGCCCACGCCCAGGTGAGGGGGAAAATGGGCAAAAATGGGAGTTTTGGGGTGAAAAAATAGGAAAAAAACCAGGGTGAAAATGGGAAAAAATGAGGATTTGGGGGTGAAAAAATGGGGTGAAAATGGGAAAAAATGGGAGTTTTGGGGGTGAAAAATGGAAAAAAAAAAGGGTTTGGGGGGTGAAAAAATGGAAAAAATGGGGTGAAAATGGGAAAAAATGGGAGTTTTGGGGTGAAAAAATGGGGATGAAAATGGGAAAAAATGGGGCGGGGCCTCCTCTTTGCAGGGCCAGGGAATTTTTGGGATATTTTGGGGTGGTTTTTTGAGGATTTTTGGTATATTTTGGGGTGGTTTTTTAGGGATTTTTGGGATATTTTGGGGTGTTTTTTTGGGGGATTTTTGGGATATTTTGGGGTTGTTTTTTTGGGGTTTTTTTTGAGGATTTTTGGTATATTTTGGGGTGGTTTTTTAGGGATTTTTGGGATATTTTGGGGTGCTTTTTTTGGGATATTTTGGGATATTTTGGGGTGGTTTTTTGGGGGGATTTTTGGGATATTTTGGGGTGGTTTTTTTTTTGGATTTTTTTGGATTTTGGGTAATTTTGGGACCCTTTCCCCCAGTGCCCGGATGCGGGGGCAGGGCGAGGGCTGGGATATTTTGGGATATTTTGGGGTGGATTTTTTGGGGATTTTTGGGATATTTTGGGGTGGTTTTTTGGGGGGATTTTTGGGGTGGTTTTTTTTGGGATTTTTTTGGATTTTTTGGGTAATTTTGGGACCCTTCTCCCCCAGTGCCCGGATGCGGGGGCAGGGCGAGGGCCGCGCCCCTCCCCCCGAGGCGGGGGCGGAGCCCATCGACAGCTCGGGGGGGCCGGTGCTGGCCCTGCCCTCGGGGGGCGCCCTCAGCGCCCGGGGGCTGCCCCCAGGGCCCCACAGGGACTGCCTGGAGAAAGCCCTGCTGGGCCAGGAGGCTGAGAGGTGAGTCTGGGCCACACCTGGGCAGGTAACGCACACCTGGGGGGGAAAAAAACACACCTGGGCAGGTAACGCACACCTGGGCAGGTAACACACACCTGGGCAGGTAACGCACACCTGGGCAGGTAACACACACCTGGGGGGGAAAACACCACACCTGGGCAGGTAACGCACACCTGGGGGGGGAAAAACCACACCTGGGCAGGTAACACACACCTGGGCAGGTAACACACACCTGGGCAGGTAACACACACCTGGGCAGGTAACGCACACCTGGGGGGGAAAACACCACACCTGGGCAGGTAACACACACCTGGGGGGGAAAACACCACACCTGGGCAGGTAACACACACCTGGGCAGGTAATGCACACCTGGGGGGGAAAACACCACACCTGGGGGGGAAAACACCACACCTGGGCAGGTAACACACACCTGGGGGGGGAAAACCACACCTGGGCAGGTAACACACACCTGGGCAGGTAACACACACCTGGGCAAGTAACACACACCTGGGCAGGTAACACACACCTGGGGGGGGAAACAGACCTGGGCAGGTAACGCACACCTGGGGGGGGAAAACCACACCTGGACAGGTAACGCACACCTGGGCAGGTAATGCACACCTGGGCAGGTAACACACACCTGGGCAGGTAATGCACACCTGGGCAGGTAACACACACCTGGGCAGGTAACACACACCTGGGGGGGAAAACACCACACCTGGGCAGGTAACACACACCTGGGCAGGTAACACACACCTGGGGGAAAACACCACACCTGGGCAGGTAACACACACCTGGGCAGGTAACGCACACCTGGGGGAGAAAAAAACACACCTGGGCAGGTAACGCACACCTGGGGAGAAAAACACACCTGGGCAGGTAACGCACACCTGGGCAGGTAACACACACCTGGGGGAGAAAAAAACACACCTGGGCAGGTAACGCACACCTGGGGGGGGAAAACACACCTGGGGGCACAAAAACACCCCAAAAAAACCCCACACCTGGGGGGGTTAAAACACCCCAAAACCACACCTGGGACAGCCTGAACTTCCTCCCCATGTCCCCAAATCCCATCCCAGTCCCTCCCAGTTGATCCCAGTTGATCCCAGTCCATTCCAGTCCCCCCAGTTGATCCCAGTTCCCCCCAGGAGGAAGAAGCTCCGGTTCCACCCGCGGCAGCTTTACCTGAGCGTCAAGCAGGGGGAGCTGGGCAGGGTCATCCTGATGCTGCGTGAGTGGGGACCCCAAAATCCCACAGGGGGACCCCAAAATCGGGGGGACCCCAAAATCTGAGGGGAAATCCCAAAATCCCACGGGGAAATCACAAAAATCTGGGGGGAATTGAGGGAAAATCCCAAATCCTGGGCGGGGTCATCCTGAATTTGGGGAGCCCAGAATCCCAAAAGGGGACCCCAAAAATCGGGGGGACCCCAAGAATTTTGGGGGACCCCAAAACTTTGGGGGGGACCCCAAAATCTGAGGGAAAATCCAAAAAATCTGGAGGGGAATTGGGGGAAAATCTCAAATCCTGAGCAGGGTCGTGCTTGTGCTGAATGAGTTTGGGGACCCCAAAATCCCAAAAGGGGACCCCAAAATCAGGGGGATTCCCAAACCTCAGGGCAAAGTCCCAAAGGGACCCCATTTTGGGGTTCCAAACTCCATTTTTGGGTTCCAAATATTTATTTTTGTCCTCGGGTGGGGAGGGTTTTGACCCCATTTTTGGGGTTCCCGACCCCAATTTTGGGGTTCCTGACCCCCCATTTTTTATATTCCAATCCCATTTTGGGGGGTTCCCAATCCCAATTTTGGGTTTCCAATCCCATTTTTGGAGTTCCTGACTCCATTTTTGGGGTTCCCAACCCCATTTTTGGGGTTCCTGACTCCATTTTTGGGGTTCCCAACCCCATTTTTGGGGTTCCTGACCCCCCTTTCTCCCCAGTGGACAACCTGGACCCCAATTTCCAGAGCGACGCGCAGAGCAAGCGCTCGGCCCTGCACGCGGCGGCGCAGAAGGGACACCTGGAGATCTGTCACCTGCTGCTGCAGGTGGGGACACACTGGGGGGACACCTGGGGGGACACCTGGGGATCTGTCACCTGCTGCTGCAGGTGGGGACACCTGGGGACATGGGGACACCTGGGGGACACCTGGGACACCTGGGGCACACCTGAGATCTGTCACTCAAGCTGGACACCTGGAGATCTGTCACCTGCTGCTGCAGGTGGGGACACACCTGGGGCACATGGGGACACCTGGAGATCTGATACACCTGCTGGACACCTGGGGGGACACCTGGAGATCTGTCACCTGCTGCTGCAGGTGGGGACACACCTGGGGCACATGGGGACACCTGGGGGGACACCTGGGGGGGACACCTGGAGATCTGTCACCTGCTGCTGCAGGTGGGGACACACCTGGGGCACATGGGGACACCTGGGGGGACACCTGGGGATCTGTCACCTGCTGCTGCAGGTGGGGACACACCTGGGGGGACACCTGGAGATCTGTCACCTGCCGGTCAGTGCTGGTCAGTGCTGGTCAGTGCCGGTCAGTGCCGGTCAGTGCTGGTCAGTGCTGGTCAGTGATGGTCAGTGCTGGTCAGTGCTGGTCAGTGCTGGTCAGTGCCGGTCAGTGCTGGTCAGTGCCGGTCAGTGCCGGTCAGTGCTGGTCAGTGCTGGTCAGTGCCGGTCAGTGCCGGTCAGTGCTGGTCAGTGCTGGTCAGTGCTGGTCAGTGCCGGTCAGTGCTGGTCAGTGCTGGTCAGTGCCGGTCAGTGCTGCTCAGCAGTGGTCAGCAGTGGTCAGTGCTGCTCAGCAGTGGTCAGTGCTGCTCAGCAGTGGTCAGTGCTGCTCAGCAGTGGTCAGCGGTCACTCTGTGTCCCCCCCAGGCCGGCGCCAACATCAACGCGGTGGACAAGCAGCGCCGCACGCCGCTGATGGAGGCCGTGGCGCACGACCAGCTGGAGGCGGCGCGGTACCTGCTGCGCCGGGGGGGCTGCGCCTACAGCAAGGTCTGTGACCTCAGCGCCCGCCCCGTGACGTCACCGGCACCGCGGGGCCCCCGGGCCCCCACTGCCCGCTCGGGGACGGCACTGTGCGCTGCGTGACGTCACAGCGTCCCCTGTGACGTCACTGTGCGCTGCGTGACGTCACAGCGTCCCCTGTGACGTCATTGTGATGTCACCGTACCCTGTATGACATCACCACACCCCCATATGACATCACCGTGCTCTGTGATGTCACCATACCCCATATGATGTCACCACACCCCATATGACATCACAGTGCTCTGTGATGTCACCATACCCCATATGACGTCACCACTCCCCATATGACATCACAGTGCTCTCTGTGATGTCACCATCCCCCGTATGATGTCACCACTCCCCCATATGACGTCACAGTGCTCTCTGTGATGTCACCACACCCCATATGACGTCACCACTCCCCAGATGATGTCGCAGTGCTCTCTGTGACATCACCATCCCCATATGACGTCACGGCCCTCTCTACAATGTCACCGTGCTCTCTGTGATGCCATTGTGCTGTGACGTCACCATCCCCTGTATGACGTCACAGTGCTCTCTATGATGTCACTGTGCCTCCTGTGACATCACCGTGCTCTCTGTGACATCACAGTGTACTGCATGAGGCCATTGTGCTCTCTGTGACGTCACCATCCCCCGTATGACGCTCTGTGACGTCACCGTGTCCTCTGTGACATCACCACGTACTCTGTGATGTCACTGTGTCCTGTATGATATCATTGTGCCCTCTGAGATGTCACCATCCCATGTATGACGTCACCACACCGCCTGTGATGTCACGGTGCTCTCTGTGGTGTCACTGTGCCTCCTATGACGTCACCGTGCTCTCAGTGACGTGCACTGTGTGACATCATTGTGCTCTCTGTGACGTCACCACCTCCTGTATGATGTAACTGTGCTCTCTGTGACGTCACCACCCCCTGTGTGATGTCATTGTGTTGTCTGTGATGTCACAGTGCCCTCTGACATAATCACACCCCTATGACATCACCGTGTCCTCTGTGACATTGCAGTGCACTGTAGGGTGTCATTGTGCTCTCTGTGATGTCACCGTGCGCTCTGTGACATCACTGCGTTCTCTGTGACGTCACAGCGTTCTGCATGATGCCATTGTGCTCTCTGTGATGTCACCGTGCCCTCTATGACATCACCAAGCCCCCCCATGGTGTCACAGCCCTCTGTGACATCGCTGTGCGTCCTGTGATGTCACCACATCCCTGTGTGACATCATCACCCCTCACGGCGTGAAGTCACCACCCCCTGAATGACGTTACCACCCCCTGAATGACGTCACCACCCCCTGAATGACGTCACCACCCCCTGAATGACGTCACCGCCCCTGTCTGTGACGTCACAGGAGGAGGACGGCTCCACCTGCCTGCACCACGCGGCCAAGAACGGGAACCTGGAGATGGTGGAGCTGCTGCTGAGCACGGGGCAGGTGGATGTGAACGCACAGGTGAGTGTCCACTCAGTGTCCACTCAGTGTCCTGGGGCTGGCCTGAGTGTCCTGGGGGCGGTCAGTGGGTCAGTGGGTCAGGGCACCTGGGGATGGTGGAGCTGCTGCTGAGCACGGGGCAGGTGGATGTGAACGCGCAGGTGAGTGTCCACTCAGTGTCCTGAGTGTGGCCTGAGTGTCCAGTCATTGTCCTAAGCGTGTCCTGGGCCTGTCCTGAGTGTCCTGGCAGTGGTCAGGGGTGTCAGGGACAGTCACTGACCCCTGAGTGACCCCCAGGACAGCGGGGGATGGACCCCGATTGTTTGGGTCTGGGTTTGGGGTGGCCTGGGGGTCAGGGCTGGTTTGGGGGGCTCAGGGGTGGTCACTGACCCCTGAGTGACCCCTGAGTGACCCCGAGTGACCCCGAGTGACCCCTGAGTGACCCCGAGTGACCCCGAGTGACCCCCAGGACAGCGGGGGATGGACCCCCATCATCTGGGCGGCCGAGCACAAACACATCGAGGTCATTCGGCGGCTGCTGACCCGCGGGGCCGACGTCACCCTGACGGACAACGTGAGCTGGGGACACGGGGACACCGGGGGGACAGCTGGGGGGACACCTGGGGGGACATCTGGGGACATTTTTGAATCCCTAAATCAATTTTTTTTTATCCCCAAACCCCATTTTTAAATCCCAAAATCCAATTTTCTCCCCCCAAATCCCATTTTTAAATCCCTAAATCAATTTTTATCCCCAAACCCTATTTCTTTACCCCAGAACCCCGTTTTTAAAGCTCTAAAAAATCTCCAAAACCTGCTTTTAAATCCCAAAATCCAATTTTTTTTCCCTCATCACACTCATTTTTTTTTCCCCAAACCCCATTTTTTTCCCCCAAACCTCCATTTTTAAATCCCAAAATCCAGTTTTTTCCCCATCACACTCATTTTTTTTTTCCCCAAACCCCCATTTTTAAATCCCAAATTCCAATTTTTTTTCCCCAAACCCCATTTTTTATCCCGAAACCCCCATTTTTAAATCCCAAATTCCCATTTTTTTTCCCCCATCACACTCATTTTTTTTCCCCCAAACCCCCATTTTTAAATCCCAAAATCCATTTTTTTTCCCCCCATCACACTCATTTTGGTTTTTTTCCCCCAAACCCCCATTTTTAAATCCCAAATTCCCATTTTTTTTCCCCATCCCACTCATTATTTTTTTTTCCCCAAACCCCCATTTTTAAATCCCAAATTCCAATTTTTCCCCCTATCCCACTCATTTTTTTTTTACCCCAAACCCCCATTTTTAAATCCCAAATTCCCATTTTTAAATCCCAAATTCCCATTTTTTCCCCATCCCACTCATTATTTTTTTCCCAAACCCCATTTCTCACCCCAAGCTGCCTTTCCCCCAGGAGGAGAACATCTGCCTGCACTGGGCGTCGTTCACGGGCAGCGCCGACATCGCCGAGGTGCTGCTGAACGCGCAGTGCGACCTGCACGCCGTCAACTTCCACGGGGACACGCCCCTGCACATCGCCGCCAGGGAGAGCTACCACGACTGTGTCAGGTCAGGGAATGGGGCTGGGGGCTTCTGAGGGTCACAGGGGCTGGGGGTCAGGGGACACAGGGGTGACAGTGACACAGGGACACGCGCCCTGCACACGCCGCCAGGGAGAGCTACCATGATTGTGTCAGGTGGGAAATGGGGCTGGGGGCTTTGGGGCTTTGGGGGTCTGGGGGTGTCACAGGGGGCTGGGGGCTTTGGGGGAGTCAGGGGACACAGGGACACGGGGACACGCCCCTGCACATCGCCGCCAGGGAGAGCTACCACGACTGTGTCAGGTCAGGGGAATTGGGGCTGGGGGCTTTGGGGGTCACAGGGGGCTGGGGGTCAGGGGGTCAGGGGACATGGGGACACAGGGACACGGGGACACGCCCCTGCACATTGCTGCCAGGGAGAGCTGCCGTGACTGTGTGAGGTGAGGGAATTGGGGCTGGGGGCTTCTGGGTCACAGGGGGCTGGGGGTCAGGGGACACGGGGAAAACAGGGACATGGGGACACAACTTCCACGGGGACACGCCCCTGCACATCGCCGCCAGGGAGAGCTACCATGATTGTGTGAGGTCAGAATTGGGGCTGGGGGCTTCAGAGGGGTCACAGGGGGCTGGGGGGGTCAGGGGACACAGGGGTGACAGGGACACGGGGACACGCCCCTGCACATCGCTGCCAGGGAGAGCTACCACAACTGTGTCAGGTCTGAATTGGGGCTGGGGGCTTTGGGGGGCTTCAGAGGGGTCACAGGGGGCTGGGGGCTTCAAGGGAGTCAGGGGACACAGGGACATGGGGACACAGGGACACGCCCCTGCACATCACCGCCAGGGAGAGCTACCACGATTGTGTGAGGTCAGAATTGGGGCTGGGGGCTTCTGAGAGGCCACAGGGGGCTGGGGGCTTCAGGGGACACAGGGGTGACAGGGACACGGGGACACGCCCCTGCACATCGCCGCCAGGGAGAGCTGCCATGACTGTGTCAGGTCTGAATTGGGGCTGGGGGCTTTGGGGGGTCACAGGGGCTGGGGGGCTTCAGGGGGGTCAGGGGACACAGGGGTGACAGGGACACGGGGACACGCCCCTGCACATCGCCGCCAGGGAGAGCTACCATGATTGTGTCAGGTCAGAATTGGGGCTGGGGGCTTTGGGGGGTCAGGGAGGTCAGGGGACATGGGGACACAGGGACACGGGGACACAACTTCCACGGGGACACGCCCCTGCACATCGCCGCCAGGAGAGCTACCACGACTGTGTCAGGTCTGAATTGGGGCTGGGGCTTGGGGGTCACAGGGGCTGGGGGTCAGGGGGTCAGAGGACATGGGGACATGGGGACACAGGGACACGGGGACACGCCCCTGCACATCGCTGCCAGGGAGAGCTACCACGACTGTGTCAGGTCAGGGGAATTGGGGCTGGGGGCTTTGGGGGCTTCAGAGGGGTCACAGGGGGCTGGGGGCTTCAAGGGAGTCAGGGGACACAGGGACACGGGGACACAACTTCACGGGGACACGCCCTGCACACGCCGCCAGGGGAGCTGCCATGACTGTGTCAGGTCAGGGGAATTGGGGAATTGGGGCTGGGGGCTTCTGAGGGGTCACAGGGGGCTGGGGGGGTCAGGGGACACAGGGGGCTGGGAGCTTCAGAGGAGTCAGGGGACACAGGGGTGACAGGGACACGGGGACACGCCCCTGCACATCGCCGCCAGGGAGAGCTACCACGACTGTGTCAGGTCAGAATTGGGGCTGGGGGCTTTGGGGGGTCTGGGGGTGTCACAGGGGCTGGGGGTCAGGGAGTCAGGGGACACGGGGACACGGGGACACAACTTCCACGGGGACACGCCCCTGCACATCGCCGCCAGGGAGAGCTGCCATGACTGTGTCAGGTCAGGGGAATTGGGGCTGGGGGCTTCTGAGGGGTCACAGGGAGCTGGGGGGGTCAGGGGAATCAGGGGACACAGGGACATGGGGATACGCCCCTGCACATCGCCGCCAGGGAGAGCTACCACGACTGTGTCAGGTCAGGAATTGGGGCTGGGGGCTTTGGGGGGCTTCAGAGCGGTGTCATAGGGGCTGGGGGCTTCAGGGGGGTCAGAGGACATGGGGGACATGGGGACACAGGGACACGGGGACACGCCCCTGCACATCGCCGCCAGGGAGAGCTACCATGATTGTGTCAGGTGGGAATTGGGGCTGGGGGCTTTGGGGGGTCTGGGGGTGTCACAGGGGTCTGGGGGCTTCAGGGGACATGGGGAAAACAGGGACATGGGGACACAACTTCCACGGGGACACGCCCCTGCACATCGCTACCATGACTGTGTCAGGTATTGGGGCTGGGGGCTTTGGGGGTCTCTCTCTGAATTTGGGTGGGGGTCTCTGTGCCCCCAGCCCGTTCCTGCCACACGGGGGGCGGATCCCGAGGCACGGAACAAGGGGGGCGATTCCCTGCCTGGGGCAGGGTCTGTGAATTAGAGGAGGGGTCAGTGAATTGGGGTCGGAGTCTCTCAGTTAGAGGAGGGGTCTCTCTCTGAATTTGGGGGGGGGTCTCTCTCTGAATTTGGGTGGGGGTCTCTGTGCCCCCAGCCTGTTCCTGTCGCGGGGGGCGGATCCCGAGGTGCGGAACAAGGAGGGCGACTCCCCCCTGGACCTGACCCCGGAGCGCTCCGAGGTGTGGGTGGCGCTGCAGCTCAACAGGAAATTGAGGCTGGGGGCTGCGGGCAGGGCCCTGCACACCGAGCGCATCGTCAGCAGGTCAGGGGGATGGGCAATTCCTGGGAATTTTCTGGGAATTTTTGGGAATTTTTTTGGGAATTTTTGTGATTTTTTACGAATTTTTTGTGATTTTTTTCGCGGCTTTTCGGGTGGGATTTGGGGTCCCAAATTGAGGCTGGGGGCTGCAGGCAGGGCCCTGCACACCGAGTGCATCGTCAGCAGGTCAGGGGGCTTGGGAATTTCTGGGAATGTTTTTTGGAATTTTTAGGGAATTTTTGGGAATTTTTTTGGGAATTTTTGTGATTTTTTACGAATTTTTTGTGATTTTTTTCGTGGCTTTTCGGGTGGGATTTGGGGTCCCAAATTGAGGCTGGGGGCTGCAGGCAGGGCCCTGCACACCGAGCGCATCGTCAGCAGGTCAGGGGGGCTTGGGAATTTCTGGGAAATTTTTTGGGAATTTTTGGGAATTTTTTTGGGAATTTTTGTGATTTTTTTACGAATTTTTTGTGATTTTTTTGGTGGCTTTTCACTGGGATTTTCCCATTTCTGGGTGGATTTTCGTGGGAATTTTCCCATTTCCGGCTGGATTTGGGTGGGAATTTCCCCATTTCTGGGTGGATTTTGGGTGGGATATTCCCCGTTTCCGGTGGGATTTGGGTGGGAATTTCCCCGTTTCCGGCGGGATTTGGGTGGGAATTTCCCCGTTTCCAGCTGGATTTGGGTGGGAATTTCCCCATTTCCGGCTGGATTTGGGTGGGAATTTCCCCGTTTCCGGCTGGATTTGGGTGGGAATTTCCCCGTTTCCGGCTGGATTTGGGTGGGAATTTCCCCATTTCTGGGTGGATTTGGGTGGGAATTTCCCCGTTTCCAGCTGGATTTGGGTGGGAATTTCCCCGTTTCCAGCTGGATTTGGGTGGGAATTTCCCCGTTTCCGGCGGGATTTGGGTGGGAATTGCCCCATTTCCGGCTGGATTTGGGTGGGAATTTCCCCGTTTCCAGCTGGATTTGGGTGGGAATTTCCCCATTTCCAGCTGGATTTGGGTGGGAATTTCCCCGTTTCCAGCTGGATTTGGGTGGGAATTTCCCCGTTTCCAGCTGGATTTGGGTGGGAATTTCCCCATTTCCGGCGGGATTTGGGTGGGAATTTCCCCGTTTCCGGCGGGATTTGGGTGGGAATTTCCCCGTTTCCGGCTGGATTTGGGTGGGAATTTCCCCGTTTCCGGCTGGATTTGGGTGGGAATTTCCCCGTTTCCGGCTGGATTTGGGTGGGAATTTCCCCGTTTCTGGGTGGATTTTCGTGGGAATTTCCCCATTTCCAGCTGGATTTGGGTGGGAATTTCCCCATTTCCAGCTGGATTTGGGTGGGAATTTCCCCGTTTCCGGCGGGATTTGGGTGGGAATTTCCCCGTTTCCGGCGGGATTTGGGTGGGAATTTCCCCGTTTCCGGCGGGATTTGGGTGGGATATTCCCCATTTCCGGCGGGATTTGGTGGGAACTGTCCCTGTGTGTGTCCCCGTGCCGGTGGCCGCAGGGACGTGGCTCGTGGCCACGAGAACGTTCCCATCCCGTGCGTGAACGGGGTGGACGAGGAGCCGTGTCCGGCCGATTACAAATACATCGCCGAGAACTGCGAGACCTCCACCATGAACATCGACCACAACATCACCCACCTGCAGGTACTGGGGACACTGGGAGGGACTGGGAGGGACTGGGAGGGACTGGGGGGATCTCCACCATGAACATCGACCACAACGTCACCCACCTGCAGGTACTGGGGGCACTGGGAGGGACTGGGAGGGACTGGGAGGGGATCTCCACCATGAACATCGACCACAACATCACCCACCTGCAGGTACTGGGAGGGACTGGGAGGGACTGGGAGGGACTGGGAGGGACTGGGGGGATCCCCACCATGAACATCGACCACAACATCACCCACCTGCAGGTACTGGGAGCACTGGGGGACTGGGAGGGACTGGGAGGGACTGGGGGGATCCCCACCATGAACATCGACCACAACATCACCCACCTGCAGGTACTGGGAGGGACTGGGAGGGACTGGGAGGGACTGGGGGGATCTCCACCATGAACATCAACCACAACATCACCCACCTGCAGGTACTGGGGGAACTGGGAGGGACTGGGGGGGACTGGGAGGGGATCCCCACCATGAACATCGACCACAACATCACCCACCTGCAGGTACTGGGGGCACTGGGGGGACTGGGAGGGACTGGGAGGGGACATCGACCACAACATCACCCACCTGCAGGTACTGGGGGAACTGGGAGGGACTGGGGGGGACTGGGAGGGGATCCCCACCATGAACATCAACCACAACATCACCCACCTGCAGGTACTGGGGGCACTGGGGGGACTGGGAGGGACTGGGAGGGACTGGGAGGGGATCCCCACCATGAACATCGACCACAACATCACCCACCTGCAGGTACTGGGGACACTGGGGGGACTGGGTGATTTTTGGGTTAATTTTAGGTGAATTTTGGGTGATTTTTGTGCGAATTTTGGGTGAATTTTCGGTAAATTTTGGGTTTTGCCCTTAGGTAAATCTTGGGTTAATTTTGATTATTTCGGGTTAATTTTTGGATTAATTTTGGATAATTTTGTGTTAATTGTCCATGATTTTTGTGTGAATTTTGGGAAGATTTTTGGGTGAATTTTATGTTAATTTTGTGTTAATTTCATGTTAATTCTGGGTAAATTCTGGGTGAATTCTGGATGATTTTTGTGTGAATTTTCAGTGAATTTTGGGATGATTTTTGGGTAAATTTTTTGTTAATTTTGGGTGAAATCTGGGTGATTTTTGTGTGAATTCTGTGTGAATCTTGGGATGATTTTTGGGTAAATTTTATGTCAAATTTATGTTAATTTTTTGTTAATTTTGGGTGAATTCTGGGTGATTTTTGGGTAAATTTTGTGTGAATTTTGTGTTAATTCTGGGTGATTTTTGTGTGAATTTTGTAACGATTTTTGTGTTAATTGTGTGGGAATTTCAGGGTAATTTCTGGGTGAGTTTTGGGATGGTTTTTGGGTGGTTTTGGGTGAATTTGGTGTTTCCTGCCCCCAGCACTGCACCTGCCAGGACGATTGTTCCTCCTCCAACTGCCTGTGTGGGCAGCTCAGCATCCGCTGCTGGTACGACAAGGTGAGGGGGGACCCCAAAAACACACCCTGGGCAGGGGCAGGGACCCCCAAAATACACCCCAAATGCACTCCAAATTAACCCCAAAATCCTCCAAATCCTCCCCAAAATCCAGCCTAAATCACCCCAAAATCCGTCCCAAAATCCACCCCAAAATCCACCATCAAATCCACCCCAAATCCACCCCAAAAACCCGAAAAATCACCTCAAAACCCCCAAATTTTCCCCCAAAATCCACCCCAAAATCCAGCAAAAATCACCCCCAAATGCACTCCAAATTAACCCCAAAAACCCCGAAATCCTCCCCGAAATCCAGCCCAAAATCCAGCCAAAATCACCCCAAAAAACCTCCTGGAAAGGGGGAGGGACCCCCAAAATCCACCCCAAAAACACCCTGGGGAGGGACCCCCAGAATACACCCAAAATCCACCCCAAAAACACCCCTGGCAAGGGGGAGGGACCACCCAAAATCACCCAAAATCCACCATAAAATCCACCCCAAAAACCCCCAAAATCACCCCAAAAAACACCCTGGGAAGGGGGTGGGACCCCCAAAATCCCACCCCAAAATCCACACCAAATTAACCCCAAAAACCCCAAAAACCCTAAATTTACCCCCAAAATCCACCTCAAAATCCAGCAAAAATCACCCCCAAAATCCACCCCAAATTAACCCCAAAAACCCCCAAATCCACCCAAAATCCACCCCAAAAATAGACACAGAACACCCAAAAAAATACCCAAAAAATCGAAACAAAACCCCCAAAAAACAGACACAAAACACCCCAAAATGCCCCCAAAAACAGCCCAAAAATGCCCCAAAACCACCCCAAAACAGACACAAAAATAGCCCAAAGCCACCCCAAAATATCCTCAAAAATCACCCCAAAACCATCCCAAATTCCCCCCAAAAATCTCCCCAAAATCCCCCCAAAAATCAGGTTTTCCCCCCCAGAAACTGAAGGTCATGGGGACACCCCAAACCCCCCTGGTTTAATTTTTGGGGGGATTTTGGGGAATTTTTGGGGGGATTTTGGGGTGTTTTGGGATGGTTTTGGGGGGGTTTTTGGATTATTTTGGGGGATTTTTAGGATGTTTTTTGGGGTGTTTTTAGGCTGGTTTTGGGGTGTTTTGGGTTATTTTGGGGATGTTTTTTGGGATGTTTTGGGGGTGACTTTGGGGTGTTTTTTGAGTTGTTTTTGGGGTGTTTTTTGGGATGTTTTGGAGGTGATTTTGGGGTGTTTTTGGGTTGTTTTTGGGGTGTTTTTTGGGATGTTTTGGAGGTGATCTTGGGCTGTTTTTGGGTTATTTTTGGGTTGTTTTGGGGGTGTTTTTAGGCTGTTTTTGGTGTGATTTTGGGGTGTTTTTGGGTTATTTTTGGGCATGATTTTGGGGTGGTTTTGGGGGTGTTTTTCAAGTGTTTTTGGGTTGTTTTGAGGTGTTTTTGGAGCTGTTTTTCGGCTGGTTTTGGGGTGTTTTGGGGGTGTTTTTAGGCTGGTTTTGGGGGTGATTTTGGGCTGTTTCTGGGCTGTTTTTGGGGCTGTTTTTGGGGTGTTTCTGGGCTGTTTTTGGGGTGTTTCTGGGCTGTCTCTGGGGCTGTTTCTGGGCTGTTGTTGGGGTGTTGCAGTGCCCTTTCCCCCCAGGACGGGCGGCTGCTGCAGGAGTTCAATAAAATCGAGCCCCCCCTGATCTTCGAGTGCAACCAGGCCTGCACCTGCTGGAGGAGCTGCAAGAACCGCGTGGTGCAGAGCGGCATCAAGTGAGCACAGACACCCCAAAACTGCCCCAAAAACCCCAAAAGTACCCCAAAACTGCCCCCCAAAACTGCCCAAAACTGCACCCCAAAAACTGCCCAAAAACCCCAGAGAACCGCGTGGTGCAGAGCGGCATCAAGTGAGCACAGACACCCCAAAAACTGCCCAGAAACACCCCAAAACTGCCCAAAAACTGCCCAAAAACTGCACCCCAAACACCCCAAAACTGCCCCCAAAACTGCCCCCAAAACTGCCCAAAACTGCACCCCAAACACCCCAAAACTGCCCAAAAACCCCAGAGAACCGCGTGGTGCAGAGCGGCATCAAGTGAGTGAAAACACCCCAAAAACTGCCCCAAACACCCCAAAAACTGCACCCCAAAACCCCAAAAACTGCACCCCAAACACCCCAAAACTGCACCCCAAACACCCCAAAAACTGCACGCCTCCTTTTCCCTAAAATCCCCATTTCCCTCCTTTCCCCCAAATGCCCATTTTTGTTCCCTTTTTCCCAAACTCTCTGTTTTTGGCTGTTTTTTATCCCCCTTTTGCCCAAACTCTCTGCTTTTGGCTGGTTTTGTTCCCTTTTTCCCAAACTCTCTGTTTTTATTCCCTTTTGCCCAAACTCTCTGCTTTTGGCTGGTTTTGGCTGGTTTTGGCTGGTTTTGTTCCCTTTTCCCAAACTCAGGGTCCGGCTGCAGCTGTACCGCACGGCCAAGATGGGCTGGGGGGTTCAGGCCCTGGTTTTGGCTGGTTTTTGGCTGGTTTTGGCTGTTTTTGGCTGTTTTTAGCTGGTTTTAGCTGTTTTTAGCTGTTTTTAATCCCCATTTTTCCCAAACTCTCCATTTTTTGCCCTGTTTTGCAGGGTCCGGCTGCAGCTGTACCGCACGGCCAAGATGGGCTGGGGGGTTCGGGCCCTGCAGGCAATTCCCCCTGGGACCTTCATCTGCGAGTGAGGGGGGGCCCAAACCATGGGGGGGGACCCCAAAAATGGGGAGGGAAAATGGGGGGAAAATTAAAAAAAAATGGGGGAGAAAATAAAAAAAAAGGGGGAGAAAATCCCAAAAATGGGGGGGAAATCACCCCAAAAATGGGGAGGGAAAAAAACCCAAAAATGGGGGAGTAGACCCCAAAAATGGGGAGGGAAAATTTTTTTAAAAATGGGGGAGAAAATCCCAAAAAGGGGGGGAAATCACCCCAAAAATGGGGAGGAAAATGGGAGGAAAATTAAAAATGGGGGAGAAAATTTTAAAAAATGGGGGAAAATCCCAAAAATGGGGGGGAAATCACCCCAAAAATGGGGAGGGAAAAAAACTCAAAAATGGGCAGGGGACCCCAAAAATGGGGAAAGGGACCCCAAAAACAGGGGGAATTTAAAAAAAAAAAAAAAGGGGGAGAAAATCCCAAAATGGGGGTAAATCACCCCAAAAAAAACAAACAAACAAAAAAAAAAAACCAACAAAAGGAGGGGAAAAAAACTCTGGAAATGGGAGGGAAATGCCCCAAAATTTGGGGGTGGGGGGAGAAGACACCCCAAAAAGGAGGTTCCCTGGGGTGGTTTGGGTTGCCCCAGGTGGGTTTTGGGGAGCCCCGGGTGGGTTTTGGGGTGCCCCGGGTGGGTTTTGGGGAGCCCCAGGTGGGTTTTGGGGTGCCCCAGGTGGATTTTGGGAGCCCCGGGTGGATTTTGGGAGCCCCGGGTGGATTTTGGGGAGCCCCGGGTGGGTTTTGGGGTGCCCCGGGTGGATTTTGGGGAGCCCCAGGTGGATTTTGGGGTGCCCCAGGTGGGTTTTGGGGTGCCCCAGGTGGATTTTGGGGCGCCCCGGGTGGGTTTTGGGGAGCCCCGGGTGGATTTTGGGGAGCCCCAGGTGGATTTTGGGGTTCCCAGGTGGATTTTGGGGTTCCAAATTTGGGGTCCCCCAGGTACGTGGGGGAGCTGATCTCGGACGCCGAGGCCGATGTCAGGGAGGACGACTCCTACCTGTTCGACCTGGACAACAAGGTCGGGGGGTCTGGGGGCTTTGGGGGGACCCCAGGGGGGCTCCAGGGATTGGGGGGATCAAAAAGAGGGGACCCCAAAAATTGGGGAACGACCCCGAAAAAAATGGGGACACCAGGTGTACCCCATTCAGCCAATGGGGGTCGGTCCCAATGGAGGGGTCCCAAGGATTTTGGGTTTCCCAGGAATTTGGGGGGCGGTCCCAAGAGTTTGGAGGGGTCCCAGGGATTTTGGGGGGTCCCTAAAAGTGCTGAGGACCCCCAGGAACGCAGAGAAAAAAACCCAAACTTTTAAAAAATTACCCCAAAAAAAAAAAAAAACTGGGGACAGCAGATCTGCCCCCATTCAGCCAATGGGGGAGTCTGGGGGGGCACCCAGAGCTTTGGGGGGTCCAGGATTTTTGGGGAGGCTCCAGGGTTCTGGGGGGGTACCCTGAGGGCCCCCAGGTGTGCAGGGGAGGGACCCCAAATCTTCAGAAACAACCCCAAAAAATGGGGACACCAGGTGTACCCCCACCCCGCCGGGCCGGGCTGGCCCCGCCCCCGGCCTGGCCCCGCCCCCACGCTCGCGGCTCTGTCGCGACAGGACGGCGAGGTGTACTGCATCGACGCGCGTTACTATGGCAACGTCAGCCGCTTCATCAACCACCTGTGCGACCCCAACATCATCCCGGTGCGGGTGTTCATGTTACACCAGGACCTGCGCTTCCCCCGCATCGCCTTCTTCAGCAGCCGCCACATCCGGCCAGGGAGGAGCTGGGGTCAGCATTTTGGGGGTTCAGGGGGGTTTGGGGAGGGATTTGGGGTGTTTTTGGGGGGTTTATGGGGTGTTCAGGGGGGTTTTTTGGGGTGTTTTTGGGGGACTTTGAGGGGTCCTTCCCCCGCATCTCCTTCAGCAGCCGCCACATCTGGCCTGGGGAGGAGCTGGGGTCAGGAACTGAGGGGTTCAGGGGTGTTCAGGGGGTTTTGGGGTGTTCAGGGGGTTTGGGGAGGGATTTGGGGTGTGTTTGGGGGGGCTTTGGGGTGTTCAGGAGGGTTTTTTGGGGTGTTTTTGGGGGGACTTTGAGGGGTCCTTCCCCCGCATCTCCTTCAGCAGCCGCCACATCTGGCCTGGGGAGGAGCTGGGGTCAGCAATTCTGGGGGGATTTTGGGGTGTTCAGGGGGGTCTTGGGGTGTTCAGGGGTTTGGGGAGGGATTTGGGGTTTTCAGGAGGTTTTGGGGTGTTTATGGGGTGATCAGGGGGGTTTTTTGGGGTGTTTTTGGGGGGGACTTTGAGGGGTCCTTCCCCTCCATCACCTCCTTCAGCAGCCGCCACATCCAGCCTGGGGAGGAGCTGGGGCCAGGATTTTGGGGGTGTTTATGGAGTTTTTGGGGTGTTTATGGGGGATTTAGAGAGGATTTGGGGGTGGTTTTGGGGTGTTCAGGGGGTTTTGGGGTGTTTTGGGAGGATTTGGGGGGGTTTTTGGGGGGTCAGAGGGGTCCTTGCTGCAGCAGGTCCATGCTGTGAGGAGCTGGGGTCAGGATTTGGGGGATTTTGGGGTAATGACAGATTTGGGGTGTTTATGGGGGATTTAGAGAGGATTTTGGGGGTGGTTTTGGGGTTTTTTTTTGGATGTTTATGGCGGTGGATTTGTGGTTTTTGGGGTGTTCAGGGGCTGTTCCTGGGGTTTTGGGGTGTTTCTGGGGGTTTTTGGGGGTGTTTATAGGGGATTTGTGACATTTTTGGGGTGTTCAGGGTGTGTATGGGGGGATTTCCAGAGGAGTTTTGGGGTCTGGGGAGGTTTTTGGGGTGGTTATGGGGGACTGAGAGAGGATTTTGGGGTGTTGATGGTGTTTATTTTTGGGGATGTTTATGAGGATTTGGGGTCATTTTGGGTTATTTGGGGGATCCTGGGACATTTTTGGGGGGTCCAGGGGCCACATTTGGGGGATCCTGGGACATTTTTGGGGTCCTGGGGACATTTTTGGGGGGTCCTGGGGCCACATTTGGGCTCCTGGTTCCATTCCAGGAACTCCGAACCCATTTTAGGACATTTCAAACCCCCCCAAACCCTCCCTGGGGTGTCCCTGACCCCAACCCCGGCTCTGGGGGATGGGATTTTGGGGGTGACCCCTGTCCCCTCCCCCCCCAGGTTCGACTATGGGGACAGGTTTTGGGACATCAAGAGCAAATACTTCCCGTGCCAGTGCGGCTCCGAGAAGTGCAAACACTCGGCCGAGGCGGGCGGGGGGCGCGGGGACCCCCCCGAGCTGCTGCCCCCCCTGCTGGCGCTGCCCCCGCCCTGAAACACCCAAAAACACCCCCAAAACCACCCTGAAAACACACCCTGAAAATACCCAAAATCACCCTGAAAAAATACCCTGAAAATACCCAAAATCGGCCCGAAAATACACCCCAAAAATACCCAAAATCGACCCAAAAATACAACCCAAAAAAACCCAAAATAGACCCAAAAATACACCCTGAAAATACCCCAAATCGGCCCGAAAATACACCCTGAAAATACCCAAAAATAAACCCCAAAAATACCCAAAATCACCCCAAAATACACCCCAAAATAGACCCAAAAATAAACGCCAAAAATACCCAAAATAGCCCCATACACCCCAAAAAAAACCCAAAATCGCCCCAAAATTACACCCTGAAAATACCCAAAATAGCCCCAAAAATACACCCTGAAAATACCCAAAAATACACCCCAAAAATACACCCCAAAATAGACCCAAAAATAAACTCCAAAAAAACCCAAAACCGCCCCAAAAATACACCCCAAAAGTACCCGAAATCGCCCCAAAAATACACCCTGAAAATACCCAAAATAGCCTCAAAAATACACCCCAAAAAAACCCAAAATAGACCCAAAAGTAAACCCCAAAAATACCCAAAATAGCCCCAAAAACAAACCCCAAAAATACCCAAAATCGCCCCAGAAATACACCCCAAAATACCCAAAATAGACCCAAAAATACACCCTGAAAATAGCCAAAATCACCCCAAAATACACCCCGAAAATACCCAAAATAGACCCAAAAATAAACTCCAAAAAAACCCAAAATCGCCCAAAAAAAACATCTTGGAATTGCCCTGAAAAAACCCAATATTGCCCCAAAAACACACCCCCCAAAAAAATCAAAATTACCTGAAAAAACACCCCGGAATCACCCTAAAAAAAAATCCAAAATCGCCCTGAAAAAACCCAAAATTACCCCAAAAATCCACCCCGAAATCGACCCAAAAAACTCCAAAATCACCCCAAAAATCCGCCCCAAAAAACCCAAAATCAACCCAAAAATATCCTGAAATTGCCCCAAAAATCCACCCCAAAATCGCCCTGAAAAACCCCAAAATTACCCCAAAAATGCACCCCAAAAAATCCCAAAATTACCTGAAAAAAAAAACCAAAATTACCCCAAAACTCCGCCCCGGATTTTGCCAAAATTTTGGATTCATCCCCAAAACAGCCTCGATTTCACTCAAAAAGTGAAATCCCAAAATCGCCCCAAATTCACCCAAAATTGTCCCAGTTCTCCCCCGAATTCGCTCAAAATGATCAAAACTGCCCCAAAATCAACCAAAATGGTCAAAATTCTGCCAAAAATGTGAAAATTCACCCAAAATGACCAAAATCCCGCCAATTCCACCCAAAACCGGCCCCATTTTGACCCAATTTTGCCCCAAATTCTCCCGATTTTGCCCCAATTTCCTCCTGGCCCCGCCCCCCCTTTGATTGACATCGGGTTGAACCAATAAAGATCCGGGAACTGAACTGGGCGTGGCCTCCTGAGATGGGCGGGGCTGGGGGCGGCGGGGGGGGAATTTTGGAACCCAAAAAATCCCCAAATCCTCCTGGGGCCCCCCAAAAATACCCAAAATCCCCCAAAAATCTTCTGGGAACCCCAAAATCCGCTCGGGACCCCCAAAATTCTCTTGGGACCTCCCCGAAAATGCCCAAAATCCCAAAAAAAAACCCCCAAAATCCTCCTGGGATCCCCCAAAATCCTCTCGGGTCCCCCCCCCAAATCTTTTTGGGATGCCCCAAATTCCCCCAAAATCCCCTCGGGACCCCCCCAAAAAATCCCCCAGACCCATTTCCGGTGGGGGAGGGGAAGTGCTTTATTGGCCCCGCCCCCCAAAATCGCCCCTCCCCCTTTTTGGGCCGTGGGGGGAGGGGCGCGGGGGGGTCCCCAAATCCCTGAGTCTGTGGGGGAGGGGCGCAGCGGGGACCCCCGAGCCCCCCCAATACTGAACCGGCCCCTCCCCCACCCCCCAAACCCCCCCAAAAATGGGAGGGGCCCTGAGGGGGACCCCAAATCCCCAAAATCCCCCAAAATCCCCCAAAATCCCCCAAAATCCCCTACAGACCCCCCATAGATCCCCCACTAATCCCCATTAATTCCCCTATCGATCCCCCATTAATTCTCATTAATTCCCCATTAATTCCCATATAGACCCCCTATTAATCCCCATTAGTCCCAGTTAATTCCCATTAATCCCCATTAATTCCTATTAATTCCCATTAATTTCCCCATTAATCCCCATTATTCTCATTAATCCCCATTAATTCCCATTAATCCCCATTAATTCCCATTAATCCCCATTAATTCCCATTAATTTCAATTAATCCCCATTATTCCCATTAATTCCCCATTAATCCCCATTAATCGCCATTAATCCCCATTAATTATTTCCATTAATTCCCATTAATTTCAATTAATCCCCATTATTCCCATTAATCCCCATTAATCGCCCTTAATCCCCATTAATTATTTCCATTAATTCCCATTAATTTCAATTAATCCCCATTATTCCCATTAATCCCCATTAATTCCCATTAGTCCCCATTATTCGCATTAATCCCCATTATTCCCATTAATCCCCATTAATCCCCATTAATTCCCAATAATCCCCACTAATTCCCATTAATTAACTCCCACTAATTAAGTTAAGTAGGGCTCTATACACTTGTCATAGACCCCCCTGTGGCTGTGCCAGGCCGTGTGGGGCACCCCCAGAGATCCCCATTAATTCCCCATTAATTCCCCATTAATTCCCATTAATTCCCATTAATTCCCCAATAATCCCCACTAATCCCCATTAATTAATTCCCACTAATTAAGTTAAATAGGGCTCTATACACTTGTCATAGACCCCCCTGTGGCTGTGCCAGGCCGTGTGGGGCACCCCCAGAGATCCCCATTAATTCCCCATTAATTCCCATTAATCCCCCATTAATTCCCATTAATTAATCCCCATTAATTAACTCCCACTAATTAAGTTAAATAGGGCTCTATACATTTCTCATAGACCCCCCTGTGGCTGTGCCAGGCCGTGTGGGGCACCCCCAGAGATCCCCATTAATCCCCATTATTCCCATTAATCCCCATTAATCCCCATTAATTCCCCAATAATCCCCACTAATCCCCATTAATTAACTCCCACTAATTAAGTTAAGTAGGGCTCTATACACTTGTCATAGACCCCCCTGTGGCTGTGCCAGGCCGTGTGGGGCACCCCGGGCACGGCGCAGCCCCCGAGCGCCCCCCGGGCCCAGAGGCTCTTGAGGCCGAAGGAGTCGCGGAGGAACACCTGGGACAGGTGAAAAAACTGTTAAAAAACAGCCCAAAACAGCCCAGAATTACCCAAAAATATCCCCAAAATATCCCAAAATTATCCTGTAAATATCCTGAAATTATCCTGAAATTATCCCAAAAATCATCCCAGAGGAACACCTGGGACAGGTGAAAAAACTGTTAAAAACCAGCCCAAAATAGCCCCAAAAATATCCCCAAAATATCCTGGAAATATCCCAAAAATATCCTGAAATTATCCTGAAATTATCCCAAAATCATCCCAGAGAAACACCTGGGACAGGTGAAAAAACTGTTAAAAAACAGCCCAAAACAGCCCAGAATTACCCCAAAAATATCCCCAAATTATCCTGGAATTATCACAAAAATATCCTGAAATTATCCTGAAATTATCCTGAAATTATCCCAAAACTCATCCCAGAGGAACACCTGGGACAGGTGAAAAAAACTGTCAGGAAACAGCCCAAAATAGCCCAAAATTACCCCAAAAATATCCCCAAAATATCCCAAAATTATCCTGAAATTATCCCCAAAACTCATCCCAGAGGAACACCTGGGACAGGTAAAACCACCTGTTACAGACCCCAAAAATCCTAAAAATGTCCCCAAAATGTCCCCAAAATATCCCCAAAAAAATATCCTTAAGATACCCTAAAAATGTTCCCCAAATTTGGATCCCAAACCCCAAATTTTGGATCCCAAACCCCAAATTTTGGGGTCCCTCCCTCACATTTTGGGATCCCAAATTTTGGGTTCCCAACCCCAAATTTTTGGGATTCCATCCCCAGTTTCAGATCCCAATCCCAAATTCTGGAACCCAAACCCCAAACTTCAGATCCCAATCCCAAATTTCGGGTCCCAAATCCCAAATTTTGGCTCCCAATCCCAAATTTTGGATCCCAAACCTGAAATTTCCGATCCCAATCCCAAATTTCGGCTCCCAAATCCCAAATTTCAGGCTCCCAATCCCAAATTTTGGATCCCAACCCCAAACTTCGGATCCCAAATCCCAAATTTCGGATCCCAAATTTTCCGATCCCAATCCCAAATTTTGGGGTCCCAACCTCAAATTTGAGATCCCAAATCCCAAATTTCAGCTCCCAAATCCCAAATTTCAGGCTCCCAATCCCAAATTTCGGGTCCCAATCCCAAATTTCTGCCCCCAACCCCAAAATTTCAGATCTCAAATCCCGAATTTCTGCCCCCAGTCCCAAATTTTGGAATCCCAATCCCAAATTTTGGAATCCCAATCCCAAATTTCTGCCCCCAATCCCAAATTTTGGAATCCCAGCCCCAAATTCGGGGTCCCCCCTCACCGGCTGCGCCTCCATGCCCTGAACCGTCTCGTTGGCGTCGTAGAACCCAAAGAGGCTTCGGGGAAATTCGGGGTCACCCAAAAATCCCCAAATTTTGGGGAGACCCCAAAAGGGCCGGGGGGGATTCGGGGTTTTTGGGGGATTTTGGGGTTTTTTGGGAGGGATTTTTGGGGTTTTTTTTGGGATTTTTGGGGTTTTGGGGGGGAGATTTTTGGGGGTTTTGGGGGATTTTGGTGTTTTGGGAGGGATTTTTGGGGTTTTTGGGGGATTTGGGGGGTTTTGGGGACATTTTTGGGAAGGAGTTCTGGGGCAATTTTGGGTTTTTTTGGGGGGATTCTGGGATTTTTTTGGGAGATTTTTGGGGGTTTTTTTGGGAGATTTTTGGGGGTTTTGGGAGATTTTTGGGGTTTTTTTGGGAGATTTTTGGGGGTTTTTTGGGAGATTTTTGGGGTTTTTTTTGGGAGATTTTTGGGGGTTTTTTGGGGAATTTTGGGGTTTTTGGGGGGCAGATTTTTGGGGTTTTGGTGGGATTTAGGGGGTTTTAAGGGACATTTTTGGGAAGGATTTTTGGGGTAATTTTGGGGGTTTTGGGGGATTTTGGGGGAATTTTGGGGGAATTTTGGAAAGTTTTTGGGGGAATTTTGGGGGGAATTTGGGGGGATTTTGGGGGAATTTGGGGAAGGATTTTGAGGTGATTTTTGAGGGATTTCTGGGGGAATTTTGAGGAGATTTTGGGGGTTTTTGGGGCTGATTTTGTGGGAACTTCGGGGATGAATTTGACAAAATTTGGGGTTTTTTGGGAAAACTTTGGGGGGATTTCAGAGAGGATTTTAGGAATTAATTTTGGGGTTTTTTGGGGGATTTTTGGGCAGGTTTTTGGGGTGATTTTGGGGGAAATTTGGGGCCTCCTAGGAAGAATTTTTGGGGTAATTTGGGGTTTTTTGGGGGTGGTTTTTGCAGGAATTTCAGGGAGAGTTTCAGGAAGGGATTTTGGGATAATTTTGGGGGTTTTGGGATAAACTTCTGGGGTTTTTTTGGGATAAATTTGGGGGTTTTTTGGGATAAATTTGGATTTTTTTGGGGATAAATTTGGGGTTTTTTGGAATAAATTTGGGTTTCTTGGGGGTGATTTTTGCAGGAATTCCAGGGAAAGTTCCAGGAAGGGATTTTGGGATAAATTTGGGGTTTTTTGGGATAAATTTGGGGTTTTTGGGGATAAATTTGGGTTTTTGGGGGCGATTTTTATGGGAATTTCAGGGAGAGTTTCAGGAAGGGATTTTGGGATAATTTTGGGGTTTCTTGGGATAAACTTTGGGGTTTTTTTGGGGATAAATTTGGGGTTTTTTGGGATAAATTTGGGGTTTTTTGTGGATGATTTTTACAGGAATTTCAGAGAGAGTTCCAGAAAGGGATTTTGGGATAAACCTGGAATTTTTTGGGATAAATTTGGATTTTTTTTGGGATAAATTTGGGGGTTTTTGGGGGCGATTTTTGTGGGAATTTCAGGGACAGTTCCAGGAAGGGATTTTGGGTTAAATTTGGGATTTTTTGGGATGGATTTGGGTTTTTTGGGGGCGATTTTTGCGACAATTTCAGGGACAGTTCCAGGAAGGGATTTTGGGTTAAATTTGGGATTTTTTGGGATGGATTTGGGCTGGTTTTGGCTCCCACCTGCTCTGCCAGGGGGTGATGACTCCGTCGTCGGGGCCCCCGATCAGCACCAGCCGCTGGATCCGCAGCAGGTTCCGCTTCCACTCTGGGAATTTGGGGATTTGGGGTCACTCTTGGGATTTTGGGGGTTTTTTGGGGATTTTTGGGGATTTTTGGGGTTTTTGGGGTCCCACCTGAGGCGTTGGGGTGCAGCCTCTCATCATTGAGCAGAGCCAGGAAATCGCTGCTGTTCAGGTAAAGCTCCCGGTGGTGCGGGTCTGCAAATTTGGGGGGTTGGGATTTTTTGGGGGTTTTTTGGGAATTTTTGGGATATTTTTGGGGGATTTTTGGGGGATTTTTGGGATTTTTTGGGATTTTTGGGGATTTTTTGGGGATGTTTTGGGGAATTTTTGGGATATTTTTGGGGGATTTTTTTGGGGAGGATTTTTGGGATTTTTTGGGATTTTTTGGGGTTTTTTGGGGATTTTTTGGGGGAGTTATGGGATTTTTTTGGGGATTTTTTTGGGGAGTTTTGGGGTTTTTTTGGGGAGTTAGGGATTTTTTTTTTTGGGGGATTTTTTTGGGGAGATTTGGGGATTTTTCCGGATTTTGGGGATTTTTTTTGGGGATTTTTGGGATGTTTTGGGATTTTTTGGGGAGTTACGGGATTTTTTTGATTTTTGGGGGATTTTTTTGGGGAGTTTTTGGGATTTTTTGGGAGTTACGGGATTTTTTTTTTTTTGGGGGTTTTTTTGGGGAGATTTGGGGATTTTGGGGATTTTTGGGGCATTTTTTTTTTTTTTTTTTGGGGGATTTTGGGATTTTTGGGGATTTTTGGGATTTTGGGAGTTTTTGGGGAATTTTGGGGTATCTTTGGGAAATTTTTAGGGAGTTTTTAGGATTTTGGGGGATTTTGGGGATTTTTTTTTTTCTGGGGATATTTTGGGGATTTTGGGAGATTTTGGATTTTTTGGGATTTTTTGGGGATTTTTTGGGATTTTTGGGGACATTTTGGGATTTTTTTTTTTTTTTGGGATTTTTTTTGGGATATTTTGGGGATTTTTGGGGGAGTTATTGGATTTTTTGGAATAATTTTTTGGGATTTTTTTGGGGATATTTTTGGTTTATTTTTGGGGTCACTATTCCAGGGGTTGCAGATGGACACGCCCTGGCCCAGGGGGATTTTTGGGGTGATTTTGGGGATTTTTGGGGCGATTTTTTCGGGGATTTTTCTGGGGATTTTTGGGATATTTTTGGGATATTTTGGGGGTGTTTTTGGGGTGTTTCAGGTATTTTTGGGGGTCACCATTCCAGTAGTTGCAGATGGACACGCCCTGGCCCAGGGGGGTGTAGCACAGCCGGTACAGGTTGGATTTCATGTGCCGAGGGAAAAGCCACTTCAGGTAATCGGTGTCTGAGGCAGAAACCCCAAAATCAGCCCCAAATCACCCCAAAATCAGCCCCAAATCACCCCCAAAATCACCCCCAAAATCAGCCCCAAAATCACCCCAAATCACCCCCAAAATCAGCCCAAAATCAGCCCAAAATCAGCCCCAAAATCAGCCCCAAAATCACCCCAAAATCAGCCCCAAAATCACCCCAAATCACCCCAAAATCAGCCCCAAAATCAGCCCCAAAATCAGCCCCAAATCAGCCCCAAATCAGCCCAAAATCACCCCCAAATCCACCCGGGGAACCCCCCAAAAAACCAACCCAAAATCACCCCAAAATCCACCTGGGGAACCCCCAAACCCACGGGGATCCCCCCCAAAAAAACCAACCTAAAATCCACCCCAAATCCACGGGGATCCCCCCAAAAAAACCCCAAAATTCACCTGGGGAATCCCCAAATCCATGGGGATCCCCACCCCAAAAAAACCCCAAAATCAACTCAAAATTCACCCCAAATCCATGGGGATCCCCCCCAAAATAAACCCCAAAATTCACCTGGGAACCCCCAAATCCATGGAGATCCCCCCCAAAAAATTCCAGGGAGATGAAGCGTTAAAAAAAAACCTCAAATAAACCTCAATAAAAGGAAAAAAAACACCCAAAAAATCCCAAAGAATCCCAAAAAATCCCAGAAATTCCCTCAAAAAAATCCCCGAAAAATCCCCCCAAAAATCACCAAAAAATCCCAAACAAATCCCAAAAAATCCCAAAAAATCCCCAAACCCCAAATTTCCCCAGTCTCACCCCCGTTACTGCCCCATCTGAGGCACTGCCAGGGAGATAAAGGGTTAAATAAAAACCAAAAAACCCCAAGAGAAGCCCCAAAAAAAAAAAAAAAAAACCAAACAATCCCAAAAAATCCCCAAAATCCCAAAAGACCCAAAATCCCCAAATTACTGCCCCATCTGAGGCGCTGCCAGGGAGATGAAGCGTTAAATAAAAACCCCAAAAAAACCTCAATAAAAGGGAAAAAACCACCCAAAATATCCCAAAAAATCCCAAAAAAAATCCCAAAAAATCCCAAAAAAATCCAGAAAAATCCCAAAAAATCCCAAAATCCCAAAAGACCCAAAATCCCCCAAATTCCCCCGAGAGCTCCCAAAACCACATCGAAAAATCCCTTAACAAACCCAAAAAAACCTCAAAAAAACCTCAAAAAAATCCTCCCAAAAATTCCCAAAAAATCCCCAAAATCCCAAATCCCAAATTTCCCCAAATGCCCCAAATTCCCCAAATTTCCGGGTCTCACCCCATACTGCCCCATCTGAGGCGCTGCCAGGGAGATGAAGGGTTAAATAAAAACCCCAAAAAAACCTCAATAAAAGGAAAAAACCCACCCAAAATATCCCAAAAAATCCTCAAAAAAATCCCAAAAAAATCTCAAAAAATCCCCAAAAAATCCCAAAAGACCCAAATCCCCAAAATCCCCCAAATTCCCCCGACAACTCCCAAAACCACATTGAAAGCCCCTTAAAAAACCTCCCAAAACTCCGGAAAATCTCAAAAAAACCTCAAAAAAATCCTCCCAAAAATTCCCAAAAAATCCCAAAAATTCCCAAAAAAATCCCAAAAAATCCCAAATCCCCAAATTTCCCCAAAATTCCCCAAATTCCCCCAAATTTCCGGGTCTCACCCCCGTACTGCCCCATCTGAGGCGCTGCCAGGGAGATGAAGCTCTGCACGTTGTGGTCGGGGGTCGTGGCCAGCAGGGCCCGGCAGATCAAACCCCCTGAATTTGGGGAGGGGGCTCAGGGGAAGGGTCCCCAAATCCCCCCTGAATTTGGGGAGGGGGCTCAGGGGAAGGGTCCCCAAATCCCCCCTGAATTTGGGGAGGGGGCTCAGGGGAAGGGTCCCCAAATCCCCCCTGAATTTGGGGAGGGGGCTCAGAGGAAGGGTCCCCAAATCCCCCCTGAATTTGGGGAGGGGGCTCAGGGGAAGGGTCCCCAAATCCCCCCTGAATTTGGGGAGGGGGCTCAGGGGAAAGGTCCCCAAATCCCCCCTGAATTTGGGGAGGGGGCTCAGGGGAAGGGTCCCCAAATCCCCCCTGAATTTGGGGAGGGGCTCAGGGAAGGGTCCCCAAATCCCCCTGAATTTGGGGAGGGGCTCAGGGGAAGGGTCCCCAAATCCCCCCTGAATTTGGGGAGGGGGCTCAGGGGAAGGGTCTCCAAATCTCCTCCCCCCCAAAAAAAAAAAAATCCCCCCAAAAAAATCCCCAAAATAAACCCTCAAAAAAATCCCCAAATTCGGGAGCGTCCCGGTGTGAAATGGGAGCTCCAAATTCCTCCTGAGACCCCTCCCCAAAAATTGGGGACCCCTCCCCATAAATCTGGGACCCCCAGAGACCCCTCCCCATAAATCTGGGACCCCCAGAGACCCCTCCCCACAATCCCAGGACGCCCAGAGGACCCCCCCCCCACAAAAATTGGGGACCCCTGAGACACCTCCCCATAAATTTGGGACCCCTCCCCATGAATTTGGGACTTCCAGAGACCCCTCCCCATTAATCTGGGACCCCTCCCCAGGACCCCCAGGACCCCTCCCCATGAATTTGGGACCCTTCCCCATAATCCCAGGACCCCCAGAGACCCCTCCCCATTTACCCAGGACCCCTCCCCACAATCCCAGGACCCCCAGAGACCCCTCCCCATGAGTTGGGGACCCCTCCCCATAAACTCAGGACCCCTCCCCATAAACTCAGGACCCCTCCCCATAAACTCAGGACCCGTCCCCACCCCCAGAGACCCCTCCCTACAATCCCAGGACCCCCAGAGACCCCTCCCCATTTACCCAGGACTCCTCCCCATGAACTCAGGACCCCTCCCCATGGCCCCAGAGACCCCTCCCCACAATCCCAGACCCCTCCCCATGACCTCAGGACCCCCAGAGCCCCCTCCCCATGAGTTGGGGACCCCTCCCCATAAACTCAGGACCCCTCCCCATAAACTCAGGACCCGTCCCCACCCCCAGAGACCCCTCCCCATGACCTCAGGACCCCCAGAGCCCCCTCCCCATGAGTTGGGGACCCCTCCCCATAAACTCAGGACCCGTCCCCACCCCCAGAGACCCCTCCCCACAATCCCAGGACCCCCAGAGTCCCCTCCCCATTCATCCAGGACCCTTCCCCATGAACTCAGGACCCCTCCCCACCCCCAGAGACCCCTCCCCATGACCTCAGGACCCCTCCCCACGAACTGGGGACCCCCAGGACCCCTCACCCTGGCTGTAGCCCAGCAGGTGCACCCCCAGAGCCCCTCCCCACGACCCCAGGACCCCCAGAGACCCCTCCCCATTCATCCAGGACCCCTCCCCACAATCCCAGACCCCTCCCCATGACCCCAGGACCCCTCCCCATTTACCCAGCCCCTCACCCTGGCTGTAGCCCAGCAGGTGCACCCCCCGGGCCGCGTTGGCCATGATGGGGGCCAGGGCCTGCCTGAACCCGGCCACCTGCAGCCACAGCGGCCGCAGCGACGCCCCCCGGTCAAACAGGTCCAGCACGGTCACCTCGGTGCCTGGGTGGCTCTGGGGGGGCGGGGGGACCCCAAAACCGGGTTAGGGGGGTGGGAAATGGGATGGGGGGGGGCAAAATTGGGGTTGGGGGGTGAGAAATGGGATTGGGGGAGGCCAAATTGGGGTTGGGGGGGGGAGAAATGGGATGGGGGTGCCAAAATTGGGGTTGGGGGGCCCAAAAATGGGATGGGGGGGCCCAAAATTGGGGTGAAGGGGGTTGAAAAATGGGATTGGGGGGGGGGAGGCAAAGTTGGGGTGAGGGGGTGGAAAAATGGGATCAGGGATCCCAAAATTGGGATTAGGGGTTGGAAAAATGGGATAGGGGACCCCAAAATTTGGATCAGGGACCCTCAAAATGGGATTGAGGAGCCCAAAATTGGGGTTGGGGAGCTCAAAATGGGGTCAGGGGGCTCCAAAATGGGGTCTGGGAGCCCCAAATTTGGGTTAACGAGCCCCAAAAATGGGGTGAGGGACCCCAAAATTGGGATGGGGGGGAGGGGAAAATCCCCCAGAGGCATTTGGGGTCATGGGAAACATCCAGGGGGGATTTGGGGATATTATGGGATGTTTTTGGGGATATTTTGGGGTGTTTTGGGGATATTTTGGGGTGTTTTGGGGGATATTTTTGGGGTGTTTTTGGGGATATTTTGGGGATGTTTTGGGGATATTTTGGGATGTTTTGGGGATATTTTTGGGGTGTTTTGGGGGATATTTTGGGGTGTTTTTGGGGTATTTTGGGGTGTTTTTTGTCCCCACCTCGTTGATGAAGGCTCGCAGGTGCCGGAAGTCGCTGGGGCTGTCGAAGAGCCCGTGCACGATCACCACGGGCCGGAACGGGGCTGGGGGAGGGGCGGCGGCCGCGGAGCCCCCCCCGAGATCCGCGCGGGGGTGGGGAGGGGGCAGCAGCAGCAGCAGCAGCAGCGGGGCCGGGGGGGGGCGGGGGAGGGCGGCAGAGCCCCCCCGGCCCCTCCCCCCCCGCGCTGGGACAGCGCCGCGCGCATCTGTGGGGGAGGGGCGGGATTTAACGGGGGAGGTCAGCGGGACCAGAACCCCCAAATTCCGCCCCTCCCCCCTCCCCAAAAATCCCAAAAATTAAAAAAAAGCCTCCCAAAATCCGCCCCTCCCCCCCTTCACGGGGCAGTGTTTACCTCCCGGCTTCCCCCCCCCGCCGCTGTGATGTCACTTCCTGTTCCGCTCGAAGCCCACTTCCGGTCACTTCCACTTCCGGTCACTTCCACTTCCGCTCGACCCCCACTTCCGGTTACTTCCGCTTTCGCTTCCGGGTTTAAGCCCCCAATTTTCCGCTCGCGGTTCCCCTCCCCCCCCTTCCCTCCCCCCGTTCTATCGCGATAATGGGGGAGGGGCGACCTCCATAACTGGTGGGGGAGGGGCGAGACCACCCCCCAAAGCCCCTCCCCCATCCTAATTTGGAAATGGAGGCGCGGCTGTAACGAAAATGGGGGCGGGGCTTCCTCTCCTTGGAGGGGGGAGGAGCCCGTGGGGCCGAGGCCACGCCCACAAACCTCCCATGTCCTTATATGGGAACGGGGCGGGGCTCGCGCCGCCCGCACGCGGTGGGGGCGGGGTTTGGGGGGGAGGGGCAGCCATGGGCCGCTCGTTTTGGGTCTGGGGGCGCCGCCGGCCCCCCCCGAGCGCCGAGAGCCCCAAAGTGAGGCCGGGACCCCCCCGGGGGGTGGGGGAGGGGAGGGGGCGGGGCCTGGGGGTGGGGGAGGGGCCGGGGGGGGAGGGGCGGGGAGCGTGCGGGGCCGCACGTCCGCGGGAGGGGGAGGGGCAGGGGCTTGGGGGGGGGCCCGCGGTAATTAGCGGGGTGCTGTTAATTGGGGAGGGGTCCTGAGTGATTCCGGCGGGGGTCCTGGTTAATTAGAGGGGCCCCGTTAATTGGGGAGGGGTCCCGTGTTAATTAGAGGGGTTCTGTTAATTGGGGAGGGGTCCCGTGTTAATTAAGGGGGTCCCGTTAATTGGGGAGGGGTCCCGTGTTAATTAGAGGGGTCCCTGTTAATTGGGGAGGGGTCCCGTGTTAATTAAGGGGGTCCCGTTAATTGGGGAGGGGTCCTGTGTTAATTAAGGGGGTCCCGTTAATTGGGGAGGAGTCCCGTGTTAATTAAGGGGGTCCCGTTAATTGGGGAGGGGTCCCGTGTTAATTAGAGGGGTTCTGTTAATTGGGGAGGGGTCCCGAGTGATTCCGGGGGGTCTCCTTTAATTAGGAGGTGCCTGTTAATTGGGGAAGAATCGGTGTTAATTAGAGGGGGTCTCGTTTTAATTAGAGGGAGTCCTGTTTAATTAGCAGGGTGCTGTTAATTGGGGAGGGGGTCCCGTTAATTAGGGGGTTCCCCGTTAATTAGTGGGGTCCCGTTAATTGGGAAGGAGGTCTCCTTTAATTAAGGGGGTCGCGTTAATTAGGGAGCTCCGTGTTAATTAGGGAGGAGCCCTGTTACCTGCCAATATCCCCCTTAATTAGCGATATCCCGTTAATTACCAATACCCCGATTAATTACTGGTGTGTCGTTAATTAGCGATATCCCGTTAATTACCGATATCCCGATTAATTACCGATGTCCCGTTAGTTAGCGATATCCCGCTAATTACCAATATCCCGTTAATTACGATATCCCGTCAATTACCGGTATCCCGATTAATTACCGATGTCTCGCTAAATATCAATATCCCGTTAATTAGCGATATCCCGCTAATTACCAATATCCCGTTAATTACCGATATCCCGATTAATTACCGATGTCCCGCTAATTATCAATATCCCGTTAATTACCGATACCCCGATTAATTACTGGTGTCCCGTTAATTAGCAATATCCCGTTAATTAACAATATCCCGATTAATTACCGATGTCCCGTTAATTACGATGTCCCGTTAATTACCAATATCCCGTTAATTACCGATATCCCATTAATTAGCGACACCCCGTTAATTACGATATCCCGTTAATTACCAATATCCTGATTAATTACCGATATCCCGATTAATTACCGATATCCCGTTAATTACCGGTATCCCGATTAATTACCGATGTCCCGTTAATTAGCGATACCCCGTTAATTGCGATATCCCGTTAATTACCGATAGCCCGTTAATTGGCGGAGTCCCATTAATTAGGGGCGTTCCCGTTAATTGCCAATATCCTGATTAATTGCCAGTACCCCGTTAATTAGCGATACCCCGTTAATTACCGATAGCCCGTTAATTGGCGGAGTCCCATTAATTAGGGGTGGTCCCGTTAATTGCCAATATCCTGATTAATTGCCAGTACCCCGTTAATTAGCGATACCCCGTTAATTACCGGTACCCCGTTAATTGGAGGAGTCCCGTTAATTAGAGGGGCTCGCGTTAATTGGAGCTAATCCCGTTAATTGGGGAGGGTCCCTTTAATTACCGATATTCCGTTAATTACTCACACCCCATTAATCACCCATTAATTAATCACCTACAAACCTCTATTAATCGCTAATAATCACCCATTAATCATTAATAATTTCTATTAATCACCATTAATTTTTATTAATGACCCCCCCAGGCTCTGCCCTCGCCCCTGCCCAGCCTGGGGGGGCTCTCGAGTCCCTGAATCACCCGTTAATCGCTATTAATCACCTGCTAATTGCAATTAATCCCTATTAATCTTTATTAATTTTTATTAATTTTTATTAATTTTTATTAATTTTTATTAGTTAGTCATTAATGACCCCCCCCAGGCGCTCCCCTCCCCCCTGCCCAGCCTGGGGGGACCCTGGGGGGGCTCTCGAGTCCCTGAATCACCCGTTAATCGCTATTAATCACCTATTAATCGCTAATAATCCCCCATTAGTCGCTAATAATCGCCATTAATTTCTATTAATTACTCATTAATCCTCTTCCAGGCTCTCCCCTCCCCCCTGCCCAGCCTGGGGGGGGACCCTGGGCCCTCCTGGCCGCTCTCGAATCCCTGAATCACCCATTAATCGCTATTAATCACCCATTAATCGCTATTAATCACCCATTAATCGTTAATATTTTTAATTAATCACCACTAATTCTTGATTAATGCCCCCCGCAGGCTCTGCCCTCGCCCCTGCCCAGCCTGGGGGGGACCCTGGGCCGCCTCCTGGCCGCTCTCGAATCCCTGAATCACCCATTAATCGCTATTAATCACCCATTAATCGCTATTAATCACCCATTAATCGTTAATATTTTTAATTAATCACCACTAATTCTCGATTAATGCCCCCCGCAGGCTCTGCCCTCGCCCCTGCCCAGCCTGGGGGGGACCCTGGGCCGCCTCCTGGCCGCTCTCGAGTCGCTAAATCACCCATTAATCGCTATTAATCGCTATTAATCACTATTAATCGCTATTAATCACCCATTAATCGTTAATATTTTTAATTAATCACCACTAATTCTTGATTAATGCCCCCCGCAGGCTCTGCCCTCGCCCCTGCCCAGCCTGGGGGGGACCCTGGGCCGCCTCCTGGCCGCGCTGGAGTCGCTGCTGCCCCCCCCGGAGCGGGAGCGGAGCCGGGAGCTGCTGCGGGATTTTGGGGGCCCGGGGGGGGCGGGGCCGCGGCTCCAGGAGCGGCTGCGGAGGGGCCGGGAGCGCCCCTCCCCCCCCCGCCTGCCGGTCAGCACCCCAAAATTCGGGGCGGGGGAGAGGGGACCCGAAATTTGGGGAATTTTTTGGGAGGGAGACCCCGAAATTTGAGGGGTTTGGGGAGGGGGGACCCCGAAATTTGGGGGTTTGGGGGATTTTGGGGGGTTGGGAATTTGGGGGATTTGGGGGATTTTGAGGATTGGGATCAGGGACCCCAAAATTTGGGGGTTTGGGGATCAGGGACCCTGAAATTTGGGGGATTTTGGGGATTTTGGGGGGATTTTGGGGATCAGAGACCCTGAAATTTGGGGGTTGGGGAGGGGGACCCGAATATTGGGGGTTTGGGGGTTTTGGGGGTTTTGGGGATTTGGGGGATTTTGGGGTTTGGGGTGATTTTGGGGATTGGGGGTCAGGGACCCTTGGAAATTTGGGAGGTTTTGGGGGATTTTGGGGATTTTGGGGGATTTGGGTGATTTTGGGGATTGGGGGGGATCAGGGACCCCGAAATTTGGGGGGTTTGGGGAGGGGGTGACCCCGAAATTTGGAGGGTTTGGGGGGATTTTGGGAGATTTTGGGGGGGTTGGGGTGATTTTGGGGATTGGGGGATCAGGGACCCTGAAATTTGGGGTTTGGGGAGGATTTGGGGGATTTTGGGGATTTTTGGGAATTTTGGGGGATTTTGGGGGGGATTTTGGGGGGATTTGGGGGGATTTGGGGGGATTTTGGGGGGATTTGGGGAATTTTGGGGGGATCAGGGACCCCGAAATTTGGGGGGTTTGGGGAGGGGGGACCCCCCGAAATTTGGGGGTTTGGGGGATTTGGGGATTTTGGGACCCGATTTTGGGTTCCCAGGAGGGCCGGGCTCCCCGAGCGGCTCCCGCTGCCCGTGAACACCAGCGAGGGGCTGGCGCTGCCCAGGATGGACTGGGAGGGGTGGAGGGCACAGACCTGGTACTGGGAGGGACTGGGAGGGACTGGGATATACTGGGAGGGGACTGGGATATACTGGGAGGGGATTGGGAGGGACTGGGAGGGACTGGGAGGGGATTGGGATGGACTGGGAGGGACTGGGAGGGGATTGGGATGGACTGGGAGGGACTGGGAGGGGACTGGATTGGGTTATACTGGGTTATACTGGGAGGGGCTGGCCCTGCCCAGGATGGACTGGGAGGGGTGGAGAGCACAGACCTGGTACTGGGTTATACTGGGAGGGACTGGGAGGGACTGGGATGGACTGGGGAGGGGACTGGGAGGGGACTGGGATGGACTGGGAGGGACTGGGATGGACTGGGAGGGACTGGGATGGACTGGGAGGGACTGGGATGAAACTGGGAGGGCTGGGAGGAGATGGGGAGGGGCTGGATTGGGTTATACTGATTATACTGGGTTATACTCATTCTGGGAGGGACTGGGGAGGGACTGGGATGGACTGGGAGGGACTGGGAGGGACTGGGAGGAGATGGGACGCGATTGGGAGGGACTGGGATGGACTGGGAGGGGATTGGGAGGGGCTGGATTGGGTTATACTGGGTTATACTGGGTTATACTGGGTTATACTGGGTTATACTGGGAGGGGCTGGCCCTGCCCAGGATGGACTGGGAGGGGTGGAGGGCGCAGACCTGGTACTGGGTTATACTGGGAGGGACTGGGAGGGGATTGGGAGGGACTGGGAGGGGACTGGGATGGACTGGGAGGGACTGGGAGGGACTGGGAGGGACTGGGATATACTGGGAGGGGACTGGGAGGGGATTGGGAGGGACTGGGATAGACTGGGATGGTACTGGGAGGGACTGGGAGGGGATTGGGAGGGGCTGGGCTGGGTTATACTGGATTATAGTGGGTTATACTGGTTTATACTGGGTTATACTGGGAGGGACTGGCGCTGCCCAGGATGGACTGGGAGGGATGGAGGGCACAGACCTGGTACTGGGTTATACTGGGATATACTGGGCTGGGTTATACTGGTTTATACTGGTTTATACTGGTTTAGACTGGTTTATACTGGAATATACTGGGTTATACTGGGAGGGGCTGGGAGGTTCACTTGTGTCATCAGTCCCTTACTGGCCCATACCGGTCCGTACTGGTCTAAACTGGTCCATATTGGTCTGTACTGGTCTATACTGGTTTTTACTGGTTTTTAGTGGTTTACTGGTTTATACTGGTTTATACTGGTTTATACTGGTTTGTACTGGTGCAGGTTCGCCGCTCGCCTCCTCTCGGGGGTCCTGGACTATCGGGAGCAGCTCCAGAGGTTCGGGGGCATTTGGGGAAATTTGGGGAAAATTTGGAAAAAAATTCGTTTTTTTGGGGTTATTTTAATTGGGGGTTTTTGTATTTTTAATGAATTTTTTGGCTTTTTTTTTCCCGGGTTTTTTAAATTTAATTTTTATTTTTAATTAATATTTTGGGGTGCCTGATAGGACCCCTGAGCTGTTTATGGGATGTTCCAGGCGCCGTTTTTTGGGGGGTTTTGGTTATTTTGGGGGTTTTTTGGGGATTTTTTTTTGTTATTTTGGGTTATTTTCGTTGGGGTTTTTTATTTTTAATGAATTTTTTGGCTTTTTTTTTTCCGGGTTTTTAAAATTTAATTTTTATTTTAATTAATATTTTGGGGTGCCCCAGGCAGGACCCCCCGAGCTGTTTATGGGATGTTCCAGGCGCCGTTTTTTGGGGTTTTGGGGGGTTTTTTGGTTATTTTGGGCGATTTTCGTTGGGTTTTTTTTGTATTTTTAATGAATTTTTTTTTTTTTTTTTCTGGGTTTTTAAATTTAATTTTTATTTTTAATTAATATTTTGGGGTGCCCCAGCCGGGACCCCCCGAGCTGTTTATGGGATGTTCCAGGCGCCCTTTTTTGGGGGTTCTGGGGCTTTTTTTTGGGTTATTTTGAGCTATTTTATTTGGTTTGGTTTTTTGTTTTTTTTTTTTTTTTTGTATTTTTAATGAATTTTTTTTTCATTTTTTTCCGGGTTTTTTTATTTAATTATCATTTTAATTTATTTTTGGGGTCCCCCAGGCGGGACCCCGAGCCCTGCCCCAGGTCCCATTTTGGGAAGTTTCAGGCGCGATTTTTGGGATATTTTGGGATATTTTGGATTATATTGGGTTATTTTGGGTTATTTTATGTTATTTTCGTGGGGTTTTTTTTCATTTTTTCCGGGTATTTTTTTATTTAATTATTATTTTAATTTATATTTTGGGGTCCCCCCAGGCGGGACCCCCCCGAGCCGTTTATGGGATGTTCCAGGTGCCGTTTTTTTTTAGGGGGTTTTTTTTTTTATTTCGGGATATTTTATGTTATTTTAATGGGGATTTTTGCATTTTTTTCCGTTTTTTTAAATTTAATTTTTATTATATTTATTTTTGGGGTCCCCCCAGGCGGGACCCCCCCGAGCCCCGGCTCCAGGGCACATTTTGGGAAGTTTCAGGCGCGATTTTTGGGATACTTTGGATTATTTTGGGTTATTTTGGGATATTTTATGTTATTTTCGTGGGGTTTTTTTTGCATTTTTTCCGGGTATTTTTTAATTTAATTATTATTTTATTTTTATTTTTGGGGTCCCCCCAGGCAGGACCCCCCGAGCCGTTTATGGGATGTTCCAGGGGCCGTTTTTTGGGGTTTTTGGGGTTTTTTTGGGTTATTTTGGGCTATTTTTTTTTTTTTTTTGTATTTTTAATGAAATTTTTTCCATTTTTTCCGGTTTTTTTTATTTAATTATCATTTTAATTTATTTTTGGGGTCCCCCCCAGGCGGGACCCCCCCGAGCCCGGGCTCCAGGGCACATTTTGGGAACTTTCAGGCGCGATTTTTGGGATACTTTGGGTTATTTTGGGATATTTTATGTTATTTTAATGGGGATTTTTGCATTTTTTTCCGTTTATTTTTATTTCTTTCCTATTTTAATGGATGTTTTGGGGTCCCCCCAGGCGGGACCCCCCGAGCCCCGGCTCCAGGGCACATTTTGGGAACTTTCAGGCGCGATTTTTGGGATACTTTGGGTTATTTTGGGATATTTTATGTTATTTTAATGGGGTTTTTTGCATTTTTTCTCCGTTTATTTTTATTTCTTTCCTATTTTAATTGATGTTTTGGGGTCCCCCCAGGCGGGACCCCCCCGAGCCGTTTATGGGATGTTCCAGGCGCCGTTTTTGGAGGTCTTGGGGTTTTTTTTGTTATTTCGGGATATTTTATGTTATTTTAATGGGGATTTTTGCATTTTTTTCCGTTTTTTTAAATTTAATTTTTATTATATTTATTTTTGGGGTCCCCCCAGGCGGGACCCCCCCGAGCCGTGGCTCCAGGCCGCCCTCGGGGGGTGCCGGGTGCCGGGGTCCCGGCGGGACGAGGTGCTGCGGGTGCCCCCGGGGGCGCCCCTCCCCCCCTGCGTCACCGTCAGCCACAACGGGCAGGTGCGGACGGGGGTGGGGATTTGGGAATTTGGGGATTTGGGAATTTGGGGGGGATTTGGGGGGAATTTGGGGGGGTCTGGGAGGAATTTGGGTTTTAATTTCCTTTATTATTAAATGTTTTTATTGTATTTATTAACGTCATTATATTTATTTTTTATTACTTATGTTATTTAGTATTTTCTTTCTTAATTAATAATTTGTGTTTTCTAACTTTATTGTTTTTATTACTTAATATTTTTATTGTATTTATTAACGTTATTATATTTTTTTCATTATTTTTATTATTTGATTTTTTCTGCACTATTTAATATTTTTATTGTATTTATTAACGTTATTATATTTATTTTTCATTATTTTTATTATTTAATTTTTTCTGCACTATTTAATATTTTTATTGTATTTATTAACGTTGTTATATTTATTTTTTATTATTTTTATTATTTAATTTTTTCTGCACTATTTAATATTTTTATTGTATTTATTATATTTTTTTTTTTTATTACTTACATTTTTATCATTCAATATTTTTATTGTATTTACTGTATTTATTTTATTGATTATTTAACTTTTTTTTTAATTTTATTTTCTTTATTTTCTCTTCCCCCCCCCCCCCAGTTTTTCCAGGTGGGCGTGGCCACGCCCGAAGGCCACGCCCCTCCCCCCCCCGCGCTGATGGCGGCCCTGGGGGGGCTCCGGGCGCGCGCAGGGGGGGGCGGGGCCGGCGCCCCTCCCCCCCTGGGGCTCCTGACGGGGCAGCACCGGCGCGACTGGGGGCGGGTCCACGGTCACATGACCAGAGGTGGGGGCGGGGCTTCAGGGGCGGGGCTTGGGGGGAGATTTGGGGGGGATTTTGGGGGGGATCTGGAGGAAATTTGGGGATTTTTAAGGGGGGACTTTGGGGAAAATTTGGGGATTTTTGGGGGCATTTGGGGGAAATTTGGGGATTTTGGGGGAGATTTTGGGAAATTTGGGGGAAATTTGGCGATTTTGGGGGAAATTTGGGGAATTTTGGGAAATTTGGGGATTTTGGGGGAGATTTTGGGAAATTTGGGGGGTTGGGGGCGTTTCCAGGGTCACGTGATGAGGGGTGGGGGCGGGGCTTCAATGGGCGTGGCCAGGGAGGGGTGGGGAGGGATTTTTGGGAAAAATTGGGGATTTTGGGGGTGGGGTTTGGGGGAAATCTGGGGAAATTTGGGATTTCCCCTTATTTGGAAATGGGCGTGGCCTCCATTCTGGGGGTGGGAATTTCCCTTATTTGGAAATAGGCGTGGCCTCCATTTTTGGGTAATTTTGGGGGATTTTGGGGTGGGGAATATTCCTTATATGGAAGTGGGCGTGACCTCAATTTTAGGGTGGGAATTTCCCTTATTTGGAAGTGGGCGTGGCCTCAATTCTTGTCTAATTTTGGGGTGTTTGGGGGTGGAAAATTCCCTTATTTGGCAGTGGGCGTGGCCTCCATTTTGGTCTAATTTTGGGGTCTTTCGGGGTGGGAATTTCCCTTATTTGGAAGTGGGCGTGACCTCAATTTGGGGGTGGGAATTTCCCTTATTTGGCAGTGGGCGTGGCCTCAATTCTTGTCTTATTTTGGGGAGTTTTGGGGTGGAAAATTCCCTTATTTGGAAGTGGGCGTGGCTTCCCCTTGACCTCCATTTGGGGCCATTTTTGGGCTGGACCCACCCAGGTTTCGATGGGCGTGGCCGCGCGGGGTGGGCGTGGCCCCTCCCCCCTCTCAGGTGGGCGTGTCCTGAGGCGGCCCCGCCCCCCCCCCAGACCGGTTAAGCCGCGCCTCCCTGGGCCGGATCCAGCGCAGCCTCCTGGTGCTGAGCCTGGACTCGCCTGTGCTGAGCTCACCTGGCGGGCGCGGCCCCGAGGGCGTGGCCCTGCAGCTGCTGCACGGGGGCGGGGCCGGCGCCAACAGCGCCAACCGCTGGTGGGACAAGACCCTGCAGGTGGGCGGGCTTCATTAATTAATTAATGGGAGGCGGGGCTTAATTAGCTGGGGTGAAGCTTAATTGGGAGGGGCTAAACCCTGCAGGTGGGTGGGGCTTCGGTCATTAATTAATTAATAATGGAGGCGGGGCTTAATTAGCTGGGGTGAGGCTTACATGGGAGGGGCTAAACCCTGCAGGTGGGTGGGGCTTCGGTCATTAATTAATTAATAATGGAGGCGGGGCTTAATTAGCTGGGGTGAGGCTTAATTGGGAGGGGCTAAACCCTGCAGGTGGGCGGGGCTTCGGTCATTAATTAATTAATTAATGGGAGGCGGGGCTTAATTAGTTGGGGTGAGGCTTAATTGGGAGGGGCTAAACCCTGCAGGTGGGCGGGGCTTCGGTCATTAATTAATTAATTAATGGGGCGGGGCTTAATTAGTTGGGGTGAAGCTTAATTGGGAGGGGCTAAACCCTGCAGGTGGGCGGGGCTTCGGTCATTAATTAATTAATGGGGGCGGGGCTTAATTCGGTGGGGTGAGGCTTAATTGGGAGGGGCTAAACCCTGCAGGTGGGCGGGGCTTCGGTCATTAATTAATTAATTAATGGGGGTCATTAATTAATTATTAATGGGGCTTAATTAGTTGGGGTGAGGCTTAATTGGGAGGGGCTAAACCCTGCAGGTGGGCGGGCTTCGGTCATTAATTAATTATTAATGGGGCGGGGCTTAATTAGTTGGGGTGAGGCTTAATTGGGAGGGGCTAAACCCTGCAGGTGGGCGGGGCTTCGGTCATTAATTAATTATTAATGGGGCGGGGCTTAATTAGTTGGGGTGAGGCTTAATTGGGAGGGGCTAAACCCTGCAGGTGGGCGGGGCTTGATTAATTGGGGTGGGGCTTAATTGGGGCGGAGCAAAACCCTGGGGGTGGGCGGGGCTAAAAGGGGTGGGGCTTAATGGGGCGGGGCTTAATTAGAGGCAGGAATTAATTAGGGTGTGGCTTTACCTGCTCAGGTTAATTTGGGGTTGATTTTGGTTTTTCTTTTTTTGGGGGTCAGAAATTCCCATTTTCTCCGGGTTTTTTGGGTCAGAAACCCCCTTTTTTTGGGGGGTTTTTGGGTTTTTTGGGGGTGGTGGGCGTGGCTCAGGTGCGCTCACCTGGTGGCCATTTTGTGGGTGGATTTTTGGGGGTTTTTTGGGGGTCAGAAATTCCCATTTTCTCGGGGATTTTCGGATCAGAAACCCCTTTTTTGGGGATTTTTGGGTTTTTTGGGGGGTGGTGGGCGTGGCCCAGGTGCGCTCACCTGGCGGCCATTTTGTGTTGGATTTTGGGTCAGAAATCCCATTTTTGGTGTTTTTTAGGGTCAGAAATTCCCATTTTCCCCGGGATTTTTGGGGGTCAGAATTCCCTTTTTCCCAGAAATTTTTTTTGGGGGGGTAATGGGCGTGGCCCAGGTGCGCTCACCTGTGCTGGGCGTGCTCTCACCTGGCGGCCATTTTGTGGGTGGATTTTTGGGGTCAGAAATTCCCATTTTCTCGGGGATTTTTGGGTGAGAAACCCCATTTTTGGGGTTTTTTTTGGGGGCTGATGGGCGTGGCCCAGGTGCGCTCACCTGCCGGCCCCGCCCAGCTGGTGGTGGGGCAGGACGGCACCTGCGGGGCTCTGTACGACCCGGCCCTGCTGGACGGCGCCGCCGTGGCCGAGCTGCTGGACCACGCCCTGGAGCACAGGTGAGCGCGGGGGGAGGGGCGCGGCCTCACCTGCCCGCTCAGGTGAGCTCAGCCGAGCCCCTCCCCCCCCTCAGCCGCCGCCTGGGCCCCACCCCTCCCCCCACGGCCACGCCCTCGCCCCTTCCCCCGCCCCAGCGGCTTCGCTTCAGCGTCGGCCCCGAGATCGCACCTGAGCTGGAGCGAGCCAAGAGACACCTGGACAGGTGAGGGGAGGGGGAGGGGCGGGGGAGGGGAGGGGGGAGGGGCCAGGTGAGCTCACCTGCGCCCCTCCCCCAGCCTGGCAGCGGACGTGGAGCTGCACTGCTTCGAGCACCCGGGGTTTGGAGAGGGGGCGGGGCACCGGCCCGAGGCCCTGGTGCAGGTGGCGCTGCAGGTGGCCTTCTACAGGTGAGGGGGAGGGGAGGGGCTCACCTGGGCTCAGGTGTGATCCCTGCAGGTGGCCTTCTACAGGTGAGGGGAGGGGGGGGCTCACCTGGGCTCAGGTGTGATCCCTGCAGGGGGGGCTGTACAGGTGAGGGGGTGAGTTGGGAACTCACCTGAGCCCAGGTGAGCTCACCTGTCCCCCATATTTGGGGCTGTTCAGGTGTTCAGGACCCACCTGAGCCCAGGTGAGGATGTCCAGGTGTTCAGGTCTCACCTGAGCCAGGTGAGACTGTCCAGGTTCAGGTCCCACCTGAGCCAGGTGAGACTGTCCAGGACCCACCTGAGCCCAGGTGAGGCTGTCCAGGACCCTCACCTGAGCCCAGGTGAGGCTGTCCAGGACCCACCTGAGCCAGGTGAGGCTGTCCAGGTGTTCAGGTCTCACCTGTCCCCCGCAGGACCCACGGCTCCCTCTGTGCCACCTGCGAGCCGCTGTCCCTGCGCCAGGTGTTACCTGGCTGCACCGACCTGCTGCGCCCACCTGGGCCCCCCTGCCTGGCCCTGGCCCGGGCCCTGGACGACCCCGAGGCGCAGGTGAGGGGGGACAGGTGAGGGGGGACAGGTGAGGGGGGAGTGGCCTGGCTGTGCCCAGGTGAGGGCGTGGTGTCTCCTGGCTGTGCCCAGGTATTCCCATGGGTGCTCAGGTGAGGGCGTGGTCCCTCCCAGATGTGCCCCAGGTGCGCCCAGGTGTGACCCAGGTGTGCCCAGGTGTATCCAGGTGTGCCCAGGTGCACCCAGGTGTGACCCAGGTGTGACCCAGGTGTGTCCCCAGCCCGAGGTGTGACCCAGGTGTGCCCAGGTGCGAGGTGTGCCGGTGGAGGTGTGCCCAGGTGAGGTGCACCCAGGAGGTGAGCGGGGCACAGGTGGGCACAGGTGGGGACAGGTGGGCACAGGTGGGGACAGGTGGGGACAGGTGGGGACAGGTGGGGACAGGTGGGCACAGGTGAGGGAGGGCGTGGCTCTGGCTGTGTCCAGCTGTGCATCCAGGTGTGCTTGGGTGTGTGGGTGTGGCTCTGGGTGCGTTCAGGTGTGGACCCAGGTGTGCTCAGGTGTGCCCAGATGTGTTTAGGTTTGTAGGCGTGGCTGCTCAGGTGTGCCCAGGTGTGTGTCCAGGTGTGTCTCCAGGTGTGAATCCAGCTGTGCTCAGGTGTATCCAGCTGTGTATCCAGCTGTGCTCAGGTGTATCCAGGTGTGCTCAGGTGTATCCAGGTGTATCCAGCTGTGAATCCAGCTGTGCTCCAGGTGTATCCAGGTGTGCTCAGGTGTATCCAGCTGTGCTCAGCTGTGCCCAGGTGTGTCTGACCCAGCGCAGGTGCTGTCGGGGCGGGGCCCGGAGCGACACCTGCACTCCCTGCGCGAGGCCGCGCTCCAGGCCGGGGAGCCGCTCCCCGAAATCTTCCTGGACCCCGGCTACGCCCAGGCCACGCACTTCCGGCTCTGCACCCTGCAGGTAACCCCAAAAACACACCCTGCAGGTAACCCCCAACTCACCTGGGGAACCCCAAAATCACCTGGGGAACCCCAAAAACACCTGGAAAACCCCAAAAACACACCCTGCAGGTAACCCCAAACTCACCTGGGGAACCCCAAAAACAGCTGGGGAACCCCAAACTCACCTGGGGAACCCCCAGCTCACCTGGGGAACCCCAAATTCACCTGGGGAACCCCAAAAACACCTGGGGAGCCCCAAAATCACTTGGGAACCCCAAAAACACCTGGGGAGCCCCAAATTCCCCTGGGGAGCCCAAAACACACCTGGAGAGTCCCAAAAAGCAGGTGGGGAACCCCAAAATTGAATTGGGAACCCCCAAAATGCACCTGAGAGCCTCTAAAATTCCCAGGAATCTCCCAAATTCCCCAAAATTCCCCAAAACCCTCCTAAAATCCCCCCAAAATCCCCAAAAATCCCCCAAAATCCCCCAAAATCCCCCCAAAATCCTCCCAATCCCCCAAACCCCCTAAATCCCCCTCAAATCTCCCAAAATCTCCCCACAATCCTCCCGAAATTCCCCCAAAATCCCCCAAAAATCATTTCCAATCCCCCCCAAAACCCCTAAAATTTCCCAAATCCCCCCAAAATCCCCAGAAATCCCCCCAAAACCCCCCTAACATGCCCCCAGATCCTCCCCAAAATTCCCTAAAATTCCCCCCAAAATTCCCTAGAATTCCCCCCAAAATTCCCTAAAATTCCCCCCAAAATTCCCAGCCTTTCGTCACGCCCTCCCTCACCTGTCTCCCCTCCCCCTCCAGGTGCGCTCCCGCGAGGGCTCGTGGCCGCTGCGGGGTCCCCTGGTCCCGGACGGGTACGGGGTGGGGGTGGGGCACGTCAGCCCCTCCCCCCACGGCGGGGACCCCTCCCCGAATTCGGGGGGGCTGCGCGTGGCCGTGAGCGCGTTCCGGTGCTGCCGGGCCACGGAGCCGGCGCGGCTGGGCCGCCATGGCCGCCGTGTGCCACCGGCTGCGGGCGCTGCTGGGGGGGCGGGGCCTGCCCTGAGACACGCCCACCCCCGGGAGACCACGCCCACCCCCGGGAGACCACGCCCACCCCCGGGAGACCACGCCCACCCCGGGAGACCACGCCCACCCCCGGGAGACCACGCCCACCGGGACCGGGACACGCCCACCGGGACCGGGACACGCCCACCGGGACCGGGACACGCCCACCGGGACCGGGACACGCCCACCGGGACCGGGACACGCCCACCAGGGACCGGGGCGCAGCCACTTCACCTAAACCGCGCTCACCTTCCCACAGCCACGCCCACTTCATCTAAAGCCACGCCCACATTACCTGGGCCACGCCCACTTTTACCTAATCCACGCCCACCTGGACCAGGCCACGCCCACCGGGACCAGGCCACGCCCACCGGGACCAGGCCACGCCCACCGGGACCAGGCCACGCCCACCGGGCCAAACCACGCCCACCTGGACCAGGCCACACCCACTTCACCTCAAGCACCCCCACCAATACCAGGCCACGCCCATGTACTATAAACCACGCCCAGCTCAGCTGGGCCACGCCCACATTCTCAGAGCCACACCCACATCACTTAAACCACGCCCACCTCACCCTGCCACGCCCATTTTGCCAATGCCCCGCCCACCTCACCTAAACCACACCCCACTCACTGTAGCCACGCCCACTGTTCCTTAGCCACGCCCACCTCTCCCACACACACACACCTGACACACACACCCCTGAAATTTGGGACCAAACTCGGTTTTGGGAAAATTAAATAAAAGTTTTCACGGAGTTCTGGGGTTTGGGGGGATTTGGGGGATTTTGGGGATTTTGGAATCAGAATTTGGGGGATCCAGGTGTGGGTTTGGGGGTTCAGGTGAGGATTTGGGGTTTGGGATTTGGGGGATTTGGGGATTTTGGGGTTGGGATTTGGGGGATCCCGGTGAGGATTTGACAGGGGGGGTCAATCCTGACCCAATCCAGGAAATCCAAGCCGGGATTTGTGGGGAGCCAATCTTGACCAAATCCAGGGAATCCAGACCAGGATTTTTGGGGATCGATCCTGGCCCAGTCCGGGAAATCCAGGCCGGGATTTGTGGGGCTCGATCCTGACCCAATCCAGGGAATCCAAACCAGGATTTTTGGGAATCAATCCCGACCCAATCCAGGGAATCCAGGCCGGGATTTTGGGGCTCGATCCTGACCCAATCCAGCAGATCCAGGCCGGAATTTTTGGGGGTCCGGCCCGGATTTTGGGGGGCTCCATCCAGCCCCGATCCAGCGGATCCAGGCCGGGATTTTTGAGGATTGATCCTGACCCAAACCAGGGAATCCAGGCCGGGATTTTTGGGAATGAATCCTGACCCAATCCAGCAGATCCAGGCCGGGATTTTTGGGAATCGATCCTGATCCAATCCAAGAAATCCAGGCCGGGATCTGGGGGAGTCAATCCCAATCCAGGGAATCCAGGCCGGGATTTTGGGGCTCAATCCTGCTCCAATCCAGTTGATCCAGGCCGGGATTTTTGGGAATCGATCCTGACCCAATCCAGGGAATCCAGGCCGGGATTTTTGGTGCTCAATCCTGCTCCAATCCATCTGATCCATGCCGGGATTTTGGGGCTCGATCCTGATCTAATCCAGGGAATCCAGGCCGGGATTTTTGGGGGGTCCGGCCCGGATTTTGGGGGGCTCCATCCAGCCCCGATCCAGCAGATCCAGGCCGGGATTTCTGGCGGTGCCGGTCCCGGTTCGGCCCGGCCATGGCGGCCGAAAAACCCGGTACGGAGCGGGGGGGGGGCCAAAATGATGGGGGGGGGTCCCCAAAATTTAAGGTGGGGTGGGGGAGGCGATACCACTCCCCCAAAAAAAAAAGGGGGTGCGTTTGACCCCATCCCCCCATGATGCTAAAAATAGCTCGGGGGGGGTGGGGGGGGATGACCGAAAAACGTGGATGGAGGGGGAGGGGGAGGGGGATGGGCGAGCCGATTTTTTTTTTTTTTTTGGGGGAGACACTCATGGAGCTGACCCCCTCCCCTTTTTAAATTTTTTTCCTCCTTTTTTTTTTTTTTTTTTTTTTTTTTTTTTTTTTTTTTTTTTTTTTTTTTTTTTTTGTGTGGTTTATTTCTCTTTTTCTTTCGTCGTTCTTTAATGTTCTCATTCATCTCTTTTCTTGTGCTTTTTTCCTGTGTTTTTTGTCCGTGCTTTTTTTCATTTTCTCTTTTGATTTTATATTTTATTTATAATTATTTATTTATTTTATATTTTATTTATATTTTCTCTTTTTCTGTGGTTTTTTCCTGTATTTCTATGTGGCTTTTTTTTCTATTTTCTCTTTTTTTGATGCCGTTTCTGTTTTTACTCCTGTATTTTTGCTTGGCTTTTTTAAATTTATTTTCTCATTTTTATGCTTTCCGTGGGTTTTTCCTGTATTTTTATGTGATTTTTTTTTTTCTCTATTTCCTTTTTTTTTAATACTTTTTCCTCTTTTTTTCCCTATTTATTTCCCTGTGTGGTTTTTTTTTTAATATTTATTTTAAATTTCTTTTTTCTCTTCTTTTCCTCTATTCATCTCCCCGTGTGTGTTTTTTTTTTGTATTTTTCCCTTTTTCGGTCATTTTCGCGGTTATTTCACCCTTCGCCCCTCCCCCACAGGAGCGGACGGCGCCCCCCACTCCTCCCCTCCCCCCTACGGCCCCCCCGCCCCCCCTGTCCAAATTTTGGGGGGGGGTCTCGGGGGTTCCTCCACCCTCCCCCGGGGTCTGGGGGCTTCCTCCACCCTGCCCCGGGGGGGGGCGGGGCTTTACGGCTTTGGGGGAGGGGCGGGGGCGGCCACTTTGCCCCGGGGGTTACCGGGGGCTACCGAGAGGGGGGGAGGGGGAGGGGCGATCCCGCACGCGGCCACCCTGCCCCGCCCCCCTCCGCACGCCCCGCCCCCCGTGCCCTACGCCCCGCCCCCATTCGCGCTGCAGCTCCAGCCCTGCGCCGCCTACGTGCCGGTGTATCCCGTGGGGCACGTGAGTGGGCGGGGCTTGGGGCGGGGCTTGGGAAGGGGCGGGGCTAAAGGGGAGGGGGACACAAGTGAATCCTTTGGGGCACGTGAGTGGGCGGGGCTTAAAATGGGCGGGGCTTAAAGAGGGTGGGCGGGGTTAAATGGGAGGGGTTGGGGCAGTGTGCCCTGTGGGGCACGGGAGTGGGCGGGGCCTGAAAAGGGGCGGGGCTTAGAAATGGGCGGAGCATAAAGAGGCGCCAGTTTGGGTGCAAAGCGGGATATTTTGGGGCGCCATTTTGGGTTCAAACTGGGATATTTGGGGCGCCATTTTGGGTTCAAACTGGGAGATTTCGGGGCGCCATTTTGGGTTCAAACTGGGATATTTTGGGGCGCCATTTTGGGTTCAAACTGGGATATTTTGGGTGCAAACTGGGATATTTGAGGGGCGCCATTTTGGGTTCAAACTGGGATATTTTGGGTTCAAACTGGGATATTTTGGGGCGCCATTTTGGGTTCAAACTGGGAGATTTTGGGTGCAAACTGGGATATTTGAGGGGCCATTTTGGGTTCAAACTGGGATATTTCAAGGCGCCATTTTGGGTTCAAACTGGGATATTTTGGGTGCAAACTGGGATTTTGGGTTCAAACTGGGATACTGGGATATTGTGGGTGCAAACTGGGATATTTCGGGGGCGCCATTTTGACGAATTGATCTCATTAGAGGCCTGGGCGTGGCCTCCTCTAACCCCACCCCTCTCCCCTCCCCCCCAGACTTTCGGGGCCGCCCCGCCCGGCCCTGGGCCCGGCCCTTTGCCGGGGGGTCCCGCCTCGGGGGCGGCGCCTTTGGGGCCCCCTCTGGGGCTGGGGGTCCCCGAGGGCCACCGGGGGTCCCCCCCCCACGATTATCTGCCCATCGCCGTCCTGACCACGCTCTGCTGCTTCTGGCCCACCGGCGTGGTGGCCATCGTCAAAGCCGTGCAGGTCGGGGGGGTTTTGGGGGGTTTTGGGGGTTTGGATTTTGAGCGGATTTTTGAGGATTATTGGGGGGATTTTTGGTGGATTTTGGAGGATTTTTGGGTGGATTTTTGGTGGATTTTTGGGTGGATTTTGGAGGATTTTCGGGGAGATTTTTGGCAGATTTTGGAGGATTATTGGGGGGATTTTTGTTGGATATTGAAGGATTTTCGGGGGGATTTTTGAGTGGATTTTGAGTGGATTTTAGAGGATTATTGGAGAGAGATTTTGGAGGATTGTTGGGTGGATTTGGGGTGGATTTTAGTAGATTTTTGGGGGATATTTGGGAGGATTTTAGAGGGTTATTGGGGAGGTTTTGGGTGGATTTTCGGGGGGATTTTTGGATGGATTTAGAAGGATTTTTTGGGGGATATTTGGGTGGATTTTGGAGGGTTTTTGGGTAGATTTTAGGGTGGATTTTAAAGGATTTATGGGTAGATTTTGGGTGGGTTTTCAAGGGTTTTCGGGGGGATTTGGGGTGGATTTTGGACCATTTTTGGATGGATTTAGAAGGATTTTTTGGGGGATATTTGGGTGGATTTGAGGTGGGTTTTCGGGGGGATTTGGGGGTGGATTTTGGACCATTTTTGGATGGATTTAGAAGGATTTTTTGGGGATATTTGGGTGGATTTTAGCAGATTTTTGGGGGATATTTGGGAGGATTTTAGAGGATTATTGGGGAGGTTTTGGGCGGATTTTTGGGGGGATTTTTGGATGGATTTGGAAGGATTTTTGGGTGGATATTTGGGTGGATTTGGGGTGGATTTTGGAGGATTTTTGGATGGATTTTGGAGGATTTTTGGGGGGATATTTGGGTGGATTTGGGGTGGATTTTAGAGGATTTTTGGGGGATATTTGGGTGGATTTGGGGTGGATTTTCGGGGCGTTGCAGGTGCGCACGGCCGTGGCCCGGGGGGACATCGTGTCGGCCGAGATCGCCTCGAGGGAGGCGCGGAACTTCTCCTTCATCAGCCTGGCCGTGGGCATCGCCGCCATCGTGCTCTGCACCATCCTCACCGTCGTCATCATCATCGCAGCCCAGCACCAGGACAACGACTGGGACCCCTGAGAAACACCCCCCCAAAAAAAAAAAACAACACCCAAAAAAATTCCTAAAAAAAAACCCCCCCCCCGGGATGAGGTTTGGGGGCGTCATGGCGGCGCCCGCCATCCCAGAATAATCCCGGGGGGGGAGGTGGGGATGGAGCGTCGCTCTTGCCATGGCAACAGGGGGGGGGGGTGGTGAAACCACACCCGAAGCATTGCTATGGTAACGGGGGGGTGGAGTCACGCGGCCATCCCATAATAAGCGACAGCACTTATGGTGACAATGAGTCGGCGTTGCCATGGCAACAGGGCCGAAATAGCATCGGAGCCGTCGCCATGGCGATGATCTCCATCCCATAGTGAGCAGCACGGGGCTGCCGTGCCAACAGGACCAAAAACAAACCAAAACAAAAAAAAATCGACGCTCTCCATCCCATAATGACCAGCACGGGGTTGCCATGGTAACAGTGCCAAAATCGCATCCTAACCGTTGCCATGGCGACGCCCTCCATCCCATAATGACCAGCACGGGTTGCCATGGTAACAGTGCTAAAATCGCATCAGAACTGTCACCAGGGCAACGCTCTCCATCCCATAATGACAGCACGGGGTTGCCGTGACGACGCTCAGCGATTGTCGCCATGGCAACGCCCCCAGCAGATCAGCATCACCGCGGCAACGCCCCCACCCGCGCACTCCCAGGATGCTTTGCGGCCGTGCCTCATTTGCATGCCAAGCCCCGCCCCCCCTCTCGCTGTGCCCCTCCCCCTCTTTGATGGATTAATAAATTCTATATTGATATGGAGGGGGCGGGGCGTTCGTTATGCTAATGAGGGGGGTGGGGCCAATGGGGTGGGGCTAATTATCACCATGGCAACGACCTTTATCCCCGTCATTAATCATTTCTCGTTGACAAGGGTCTTTATTGATTGGGGTGGGCTTAACCTGAGGCCACGCCCCCAATTTATCTAAAGGTGCTTTTAATTAACATAAATAACACCCCCAAAAAGTGATCAGTTCCCCAACCCATTGAGAAAGGGCTAATTAATACCTCATTAATTAATTAATGAATTAATTAATCAACACCGTCCTAATTAACACCTCATCAATGACCCCCGAAGGGCAAAACCCTCAATAAGCAACACAACAAGTCGCCAACAAACCTATAATTAACCCCAAAACCGCTAATTAACAGGAACGAACGAGCCGCGCGCCCCAATAACCAACGAACGCGGATTAATTAAATCCATTAATGAACGCTAATCAGGCAAAGAGGCGGCCCAGGCGCCTGGCCAGCCGCGCGTCCCTCTCCCGGGCCGCACCGCGCACCCTGCGCAGCTCGGCGGGCGCCGGCGTGGCCGGGCTGGGCCCGCAGCACGGCCGCCAGATCCGCCATGGCGGCCTCCAGGTCCATCATGGCGGCCTGGGCCAGGCCGCGCCGGAAGCGCGCCTCCAGGTGCGCGGGCCGCAGCGCCAGGGCCTTGCCGGGCGTTGGCGGCGGCGGCGGCGGGCAGGCCGAGCCGCAGCTGCACCAGCGCCAGCCCGGCGTGCAGCTCGGCCTTCACCCCGCTCAGCTCGGCCGAGGCGCGCGCGGGGCCCGCGGCCAGGATGGCGGCGCGGAGGGCGCGGGAGAGGCGCGGCCGGCGGCGCGAGCAGGCCTTGGGCCAGCAGGCGCTGGCGCGGGCGTGGCCGGGCGGTGACCGACCGCCAGCGCGCCGAGGAGGCCGTGGCCCAAAATGGCGGCGGGCGGTGAAGCGGCCGAGCTGGACGGTGATGGTCACTCCTGCGGCCGCTCCGCCGGGCGGAGCGAGCCAGCTCGCCGCTGCTCATCGCCTCCAGAGCCGCGTCCACCAGGCAGGACCAGCGGCCTCGCCGTGCCCGGCCGGACGGTCAGCCATTGGCCGAGCCGACGCCGCGCGGACGCCGGCCCCAGCGGCCGGAGGGGGACGGTCAGCAGGACACGGCAGCGAGAGCCCGGCCCGGGCCGAGCCAGGCCACGGCCCGGCCGGACAATGAGCTTGGACCAGCTTCCGTCCGGGCTGGACCACCAGTGGTCAGCGGCTTCCTGCTGGTCACTGTCAGCTGGCTCCGCCCCCTCAGCCTCAGGCTCCGCCCCCTGGGCATTAAGCTCCACCCTTTGAGCCTCAGGCTCCGCCTCCCATCCCTCAGGCTCCTCCTCCCAGCCCTCAGGCTCCTCCTCCCAGCCCTCAGGCTCCGCCCCCCACAGCTCCAGCTCCTCCCCCTCTGGCGCCCTAAGCCACGCCTCCTCCAGCGACCAATCCCAGGGATCTGGCGCCTGATTTGCTGAGAGAGGCATGACGTCATTGGTGGGATCCTGAGAAGGCGTCTCCTGATTGGGCGGTGCTTGGCGGGGGCTGTTCTCATTGGCTGCAGCACCAAGTGCTGTGTCCTGATTGGTTTGGGCTTGTGGCGCTGTGTCCTTATTGGTGGCTGGTGCTGTTGTGTTCTCATTGGTTGTTGCTCTGTGTCCTGTGTCCTCATTGGCTCGAGATTTGTGTCCTGTGTTTTCATTGGTTGTCGCTCTGTGTCCTGTGTCCTCATTGGTTGTCGCTCTGTGTCCTGTGTCCTCACCGGCTGCAGATTTGTGTCCTGTGTCCTCGTTGGTTGCCTGTGGCTCCTTGCTGTCATTGGTTAGTTCCTGTGGCTCTGTGTCCTCATCGGCCGAGCCCTGCAGCAGCACATCCCCATTGGCCACTGATGTTTCCTCACCTCGCTGCTGATTGGCCGCCGCTTCCTCCATATCTTTGCTCTCATTGGCTGCCCCACGAGTCGCCGCTTCCCCATTGGCTCCTTCCATCTCCCTCCCAGCCAATCGTGAACCTCCTGGAAGGGAAAGGTCACAACCGGAGGGCGTGGTCTGAGCCTCCGGGGGCGTGGCCTGATCGGGGCTTCCCTCAGGGGGAACCTCCACCGCCCTCCTCCCCTCGCGTTACGTCACTTCCGGCCGCGCCCCCGCCAGCCCCCACCGCGCCAGGGCGTGGTTTCCATGGAGACGCCGCTCCCCCCTCCCGCTCCCAGGGGCGAGGCCTCTGTTACCGGTTCCGTTGCTCCCGGTGCTCGGGGATGCGACCCGAATTTGCGCTGGAGGGGACCCGGGGACGGCTCCGCTCGCGCGGCGGCGCCGCTGCCCCTTTAAACCGCTGAGGGCACCCGGAAGTGCCGCTTTGCGCAGGCGCGCGGGGGCGGGCGGGAATTTCCCGCGCTCTGATTGGTCAGAGCGGAAACCTGAGCGAGCGCTGATTGGCTGAGGGACAGAAAGGGGCGGAGCCCCGCGGCGCGAGGGGGGAAGATGGCGGCGGCGGCGCTGGCGCCGGAGCTGCTGGTGCAGCTGGACCCGGGCCGCTTCCGAGCCGACAATTTGCTGGGGGCCGAGGATTGGGGTGAGGCCTTGGCCGGGGGAAGGGTCCTGGGGGGAAACCAGGGGAATTCCGCGTGGGGAAAACAAAATGGGCGGGGCGTATGATTTATGCAAATTAATGGGCGTGGCCTGTTATGTCGATGGGCGGGGCTTTATTTATGTGTGGATATCATGAGGGGCGTAGCTCCATAATAACTGGGGGTGTGGGTTGTTTATGGGCGTGGCCTCTCGCTGACCACGCCCCTTTATGCAGATCATGCCCTCTACGGTTGCCTTGACGACCGCCTGGACCCCGCCCCCCTCTTCCCCTCCCTGGACCCCGACCCCATGGTAAGCCCCGCCCCCATGGTAAGCCCCGCCCCTTTCCCCTAAGCCCCGCCCCCTTTTAACACCCCCCCTTTCCCATTTTGGGGGGGGGGGTCCCCAAATTAACCCTTCCCCTCCCCCAGTTCGATTGTGCCTTCGATGGGGGGGGCGGCGCCAGCCCCCCCGACCCCCCCTGGCACCAGGAGCCCCCCCGGCTCTTCCCCGGTGAGTTTGGGGGGGTTGGAAATCCAATTTTAAAAATTAAAAAGAAAAATTGGGAGGAATTTGGGGGGTTTAGGGGGAAATTTGGGGGTTTAGGGCGGTCCTGAGGGGATTTTGAGGGGTCCTGGGGGGGTTTCGGGGGGATTAAAATAAAAATTTAAATTTTCTTTTAAAATTTGGGGGGTTTAGGGTGGTCCTGAGGGGATTTGGCTGAAATTTGGGGGTTTAAGGGGGATTTTGGGGGGCATTTAATGAAAATTTTTAGGGAGATTTTGGGAGAATTTTGGGGGGATTTTGGGAGAAGTTTGGGGGGATTTTGGGAGAATTTTGGAGGATTTTGAAAGAATTTTTTTGGGGAATTTTGGGAGAAGTTTGGGGGATATTGGGAGAATTTTGGGGGGAATTCTGGGAGAATTTTGGGGGTATTTTGGGAGAATTTTGGGGGTATTTTGGGAGAATTTTGGGGGATTTTGGGAGAATTTTGGGGGATTTTGGGAGAAGTTTGGGGGATATTGGGAGAATTTT
>JAREIS010000564.1:0-132065 GCA_030060385.1 Muscicapa striata striata | reverse complement strand
CCCCACCTCCAAGATTTCCTGCCCTTGCACCCCAAAATGGCCACCTCTTTCCACTGCTGCACTCCTCTGCCTTGCCCTCCACCTTCCCTCGTGTCAGGCCCCACCCATGATGCGCCCGTCTCCCTGTCAGTGCCTCTCCCTGTGTCGGGCCCCACTCCTGCCACATCAATGCTTGTGTCTGTGTTGGGAAGTCCCCTTGCCACCGAGAATCCCGTCCCAGCTCTGGGCCCTGCCCCATGTGTCAGCAGCTCTACCCCTGAAGGTCAGCCAGCCTCGGCTTCCCATGGTCTCCCGCATCCACTCTACCTGTCATCGGGACCGGATGGGGGGCCCCTGCAGACCAGAAGGGACATCTTGGCTTCCAAGACCCAACACCATTGGTCAAGCCTGCCTCCCATAACACTGGCACTTTAACTGAAGTGCCACCCTCCTCTTTGGAGGAGGATAGCGACTCCTCAGGCTCTGAGGATCTAGCCGAGAGTCACTGGGCTGAAAAGTGAAGGCAGGCTGCTGCTGACAAAGAGTTTGGCCTGGCTGAAAAGATCAAGAGCCTGTGTGCTGCTCCGGTCCTTTACCAGAAAGGGGGAGCACCACCTAAATGGGAGTCAATTCCCTTGAGGGAATTAAAAGATGTTTGCAAAGCAAAGAAATACTATGGGAGGGGGTCACCCGATTTCAAAAACCTATTACAAGTCACCTTCTCCGCCCATGTATTAATGCCCTTTCACATTAAACATAGAATGACATGCCTCCTTTCTCCTGAAGAATTTATTCTGTGGGAAAGACTTAGGGAAAAACAGATAAAATCACTTTCAAAATTATATCAACAAGATGAGGACAGGGCAAAAGAAACATTTTTCCACCTATTTGGAGAAGGTGGTTTTCAAAAGGCTCAAATCCAGGCAAAACTCAACAAGGTAATCCTCAAAGACATAAAAATTGCAGCCAAAAGAGCTTTGCTGCAAAACCCGACACCAGTCCCACCCCAAATTTTATGGACATTAAACAAAGCACCAGTGAACCTTATATAAAATTCATTGATTGGCTAAAAGATTCAATTGAAAGGCAAATGGAGGACTCAAGGTTTCAGGATGAGTTGCCCAAAAATTGGCTGTTCATAATGCAAATCTGGAATACAAAAGGATTTAGGGACCTCTTCCCATTTATCCAGTATTCACAGATGGCTCCAGAGGATCCCACAAGTCAGTTATGACTTGGAAAAACCCCAACACTCACAAATGGGAGTCTGATGTCAAAATTGTTCAGGGATCCCCATAAATCACAGAACTGGCAGCCGTCATTCAAGCTTTTGAAAAGTTCATAGAAACAGGCAATTTGCTTCCTGATTTGATTTATGTAGCAGGAATAGCTGAGAGGGCTGAACATGCTTTATTAAAGGAGGTTGCAAATGCAAATTTAAATCACTTGCTCTCAAAACTGGGATATCTTCTCTCCCACACAGAGCAACCCTACCCCATTATGTGTGTAAGGTCACACACCGATCGGCCAGGCCCCATTGCAGAGGGCAGCTGGAAAGCTGAATGCTCTGGCCATGGCACTACAAATCACCACTCTGCCAGATATCTTCAGCCAAGCCAAGCTCAGCCATCAGATCTTCCACCAAGATGTCCCCACCCTCGTCAGGATGTACGAAATAACCAGAGAACAAGCACGGGCAATAGTGGCTTCATACCCTAACTGCCAACAACACAGGCCATGCCATCAATGGGAACACGGGTAAATCCCCGAAGACTCAAAACTTGCCAGCTATGGCAAACAGACGTGACTCACTGTGATCCCTTTGGGAGGATGAAATATATGCATGTATCCAGAGATACTTTCTCTAGAGCTGTGGTTGCTTCGGCCCACACAGGAGAGAAGGCCAAGGATGAGATCTGGCACGTCCTTCTTGTATTCTCCACTTTGGGCATTCCACAGAACATCAAAACAGATACTGGTCCCACATACACCTCCTAAAACTTCCATCAATCTCTAAATCAGTGTGGGAGGAAGCATGACGCAGGTATACCCCAGTCTCCCACAAGACAATCCATCATGGAGAGAGCCCATTGAATGATCAAAAGGCTCCTTGATCAGCAGAGAGGGGGGACAGAGAGTATTCCTCCCATTGAGAGGCTCTGTAAGGTGATCTGTACTTTCAAATTTTAAATAATTCATTTATGGAGTCGAGCCCCTCAATAGTACTGCACTTCTCTAATAACACCCAAGCAGAGCTCGAAGAGAAGCTTCCGGTGCTGATCAAGGACTCTGAATCCAAGCAGATCATGGGCCCTTTCCCACTCATCACCTGGGGGACAGAGTAGGGCTGTGCCTCCACAGGATAAGGTCAAAGGTGGGTTCCAGGGAAAAGCATCAAGCCCGACATCCCGCCAATGAACACAGAGCCCAGAGAAAGCCAAGAAAAGGAAAAGGACACCCAAAAGGATGAGACCCGTGCAGCATGGAGGAGAAAAAACAGAAAACCTGCATATCACCAACAAGACCAACTCAACCTCACAGAACTGGCCCATGTCATTCCTGGACTAAGCTACAATGAAAATGGACAAGTTTTTCCCACAAGAATTATCCGTTTCTTTATGCATCTGCCCTACCCTGCCTTTTCCCTCAGGCTGTTTCCCACAGTTACATACCTTCCCTGTTACCTTTTCTTCCTAATAACAATGTTTCTTACCCCACCCCTGTATCCTTTACATTACAGTTGCAGATCACTTCTTCCTACTATCTGGCTTTCAAGTACCCTTTAATTCCGAACAGTGCAATCCATCTACAGTCAACCCTAGTGTGCTCCTCGGGGGTGTGTTACTTATCTGCAGGGATAGGGTGTGGGCTGGGATCTCTTCTTGCCTACAGAGAGATCCCGGAACCCTTTGGCCATTTTACCACCCTCACTCCAAACATCTCTCTAATTCAGGATTGGTGATGAAAAGCCCAATTTTCTTGTAAAAAAAAATCTTATGTTGAATTCAATGTAAATCGCAACTCCAAAATTACAAACTGGAATAAAGGAAAGAGAGTCGCGGTTTCCCTATTTCTGTCCTGGGTAGCTGCAGCAAAGGCCCTGGGTGAGCTTACTGACCTGGGGTGCTGGCTTGGCAAGCAGGCCAGTGCGACCTCTGAAGCCCTGAGCCATCTGCTGGAGGACAGAGAAAGCACCAGGCACGCAACGCTACAAAACCGAGCGGCCGTCGACTTCCTGCTCCGTGCCCATGGTCATGGCTGCCAGGAACTGGAGGGGCTGTGCTGCCTCAATCTAACATTGAACAGTGAATCCATCCACAGGAGCATCCAGCTCTTAAAGGACCAAGTAAAGGACATCAAAATACAGAAGAGCGAGGACTGGCTAGAAGGACTGTTTGAACAATGGGAACTGAAGGGGTGGGCACCTTCTTTTACCAAGGACATTTTACTAATTTTCTTTTTTGTTTTTATTGTTTTGCTTATCATTCCTTGTTTAAAAAATTGTTTGCAAAGATGTGTAGGGGAAGCCTTTTTAATTAAAAAGAAGGGGTAGTTGTGGAAGCCCTGGAATGTGCCTGAGGGTCAGAAATCTCCATGCTCTGGAGAAACAGGCACACAGCTGTTGGAAGGACATTAAGGACATGGAAAAGAACTACTTCCACCCCACAGCCCTTTGTGGTTTTGTGGAAGATACAATGGTGCCTGAAAAAGGCCCTTGGGATTTTGTGCCCTGAGACAATGGAACCTTTCATGAGGGATGCCCCCACTTCCCCCGCCGCTTCCCTGTGAGAACCCCTCTTATCCTTTAGGATTTCTATTGGTTTTTCTATTTTCTTACCTAGAATCTTAAAGTAATTGGATAGTTTCTCACCTCATAATTTTACTGGTTAGAATTTCAATCCCTTTAAAACCTACAAACACACCTTGCTATGCTATGTAATTGGATTTTTCTAGTGGGACCGCTTCAGAGAAATAAACTACCTTTGGAACCTCTATGGCAAGTCCCGGAGTCTCTGTCTCTTGCTAGCGTGTAGCTGGCACTCTGCCTCGGAAGCCCTCGGAGCTATCCGGCCTCCTGTAGCAGCTTGTGGTTAGAACCACCCTAGCCCCAGCAGCGACATGGTTTCATGGTAATGTACCACAGTTCTATTCCCCTGCTTGGCCCGTTGACCTCTCCACCCCTTTTGCCCCTTTTATGTATATTCTCTAAAATGTTCTGTTTTCTCTGGTCACGCATTGTCCCCATTTTACTGCAGACTCCCGCCTCCATTTACCCTGTTGGGTGTCACCCTTTGCCCTGCCAGTGCCCCACCCCTGAGCCCTCAGCCCGTTGGCTCTGATGCTCTGCTCCATCCCCCTTATCCCCCATATTTAAACCTAGGCCCTCCAGTTTTCCTTCTCTTTGTTCCTGGACCCTTCACTGGTGCTTGGAATAAACCTGCCCTGTGGAACCCTATACAAAGACCCTTCTTGCTTCTCCTTCCTTTTTTGCCTGGATTATCTGGAGTGTGTAGTTTTATTTTTCCCCTCTGAGCCAGCCTGTGCCACCGAAGCGGCTTTCCTCCTTCACTGGAGACACTTTAGGAGGGTTGTGGCACCTCACCACCACCTCACACCACAACACCTCACACCCCAAGAGGGCCTGTTCATTTTTCCCCGTAAAACACACGCTGGCCACAAGAAATACAAAGCTTCTGCCTTTAGCACATTTCCCCCAAATGAATGATGCCACGGCCCGAAGCTTGGGGAGTAAACACACCGATGCGATGTAGGGATAACACTCCGATTTATTGCTTTGTTACAGTGATTTATATAGTCCTTTTAGTTCCGTACACGCGACAAGCAGCATCTTGTCTTTGTCTTAATTGGTTAGATACACTTTACAGGCGCCGTGCACGAGGCCTACTCTAAATTATAATTGGTTGCTTTTCTTACTAAATATAACGGTATATGGCTGAAATTAATTTCTATTTCCTGCTTTTTATCTAGTTTCTGGAAATCCCCTCATTCCATCGTCTACAAGGACGCTCTGTCCTTGGGCCTAGTAAGCATCGCTATTACAATAGCCCTGGGCCTGCCCTGGGCCTAGCAAAAGCCACTTTTATAATCTCTCATGGTATTTCATTATTCCCATTACCGCAGCATCTCCCCCTCTTTTTTCAAAAACAGCATGGATAATTTCCTCTAAGCGTTGCTTTATACATCTTGCAATGCATGGGCCAAGCAGCAAACACAATAAAAACAAAAGCAAAATTCCCCCAAAATGCGCTATAATGCTACTAAGCCATGGTCCAAGCCCTAAAGAGGATAACCATCCCTCTATTCCTAACCCATCCTGTTTTTTCAGATCATGCAGATGATTCTGTAGTTTCTTAATTTTTGCATGAATTGACACTGAATGGTCAGACAAGTTCATACAACACATGCCTTCAAATTCTTCACAACCATGGCCATGGGCTAGCAAAAGATAATCAATGGCAGCTCGATTCTGCAAAACTGCATGATTGACCCTGGACACATCGGCACTAAGTTCATCCAATATCTATGATGTCGTGTTTAGTTCATCCTTTGCCCAGCAGGCAAGTTGTTCAGCTAATACCATTGCCTTGCGAGCTGCTGCTCCGGGAAGGATCGTGGCTACAACTACTTCTTTGAGCTCAGACCAAAACTGAGGACTGCCAGTGTCTTTGCAGTTTAATTCATGAACACTGCATTTGGTCCTGATCTCAGAAATCGTCATCAGTGAGGATACATTGGGATGAAACAATGTTAACTGACCAAGATAACACGGTCCTCCCCTAGGTCAAGCAGGGATACCATTCCATGCTCTATTCCCACAAATTAAGAAAATACCTTTTGGCAACTTTAAAGGCATCGTAATGTTGTTTCCATTGCATTTAGAGTAGAGGGTTCCGAGCACCTCATGATCCTGCAAATCAGATTTCAGAGATGCCCACAAGTATTGGTCCTGATTCCATTGTGAATCCTTAAGTGGCTCAAATGAAAACCATCCACCTGTTTTATTTGCCATACTATCATTGCTACATCCTACAATGCCTATTTCTTCTGGTGGGGAATCAAGAGTGATATTCAGAACCAAAATAATACGACACTGCCACCCTCCATCAAGCTGATTGCGATTCAAGCCTTCTGCTGTTTGATTTAACTCCTTAAGCATTTGAGTCTCATTCTATATGGTGGCATCATGTACAAATCCCTTGAAATCAGAAGGTTGCCAGGTTGGCACTCCAAACAGACAAGTCTTAAAAGGACTATTAACGCTTCCTAAACTTAAACAAAGTGAAGTTTGACCTGTTTGATTTGCTACGGTTACCCAAACATTTTCACGACGACCAAAAGAAGTCAGTGCCAAACAGCACCCAATTATTAAGGCTGGAAGTTCTTGGTTAATATGGAGCATATAGCCCCCCATCTCAACTAGGCTTAGTGCAGCACCGGGTGAAACCCCACACCAGTGCCCGTGTTTTAACAGCTATCTGTAATCGGCACAAAGCACACCACACTACAAAAGCAACATGCACAAAATGCAAAGCTTCTACGTTTTCAAACAGTCAGGGAATTCCCAGTTCTCTCTAAACCTGCTCTCCTGCGAGTTCCCGTAGTTGTTCCCAGGGATTCCGGGTAACAAACGGGTCAGTACATCTAATGCATCCGCCCAATGCTTGATTTACTCATCTAGTATCCCTAACTCTCTCAATTCATCCACAACCCCCACATTTAATCACTATATCATCTACTTTTCCCTTACACTCTGAGCAACATTTCTCTAAAACCCACTTCCTACGTGCTATATGTTATAAATGAGCACAAACGGGCCAATATAAAGCCAATTATGTAGCCAATTTATTATTACAGAAAAGAGTAAGCAAAGATGCAGCGCTGGGCGACGAGGGGGGGGGAGGGTCTTCCCCAGATCCTCCGCCGCATGCCCAACGTCCTGTGGTCTCCTTTTTAGGGTCTCCGCTTCTCTGCCAAATCATCCTTCCGGCCACTTTGCGCTTGCTCCGTCAGTTGATAGGGGTCTTTTCCTGTCTCCTGGTGGTTTTTGATGAGGGTTCGCTGTGGTTTTCCTTCCTGGACCTAGTGCAGTAATTATCTACAAGTATTTGTGAACATGCAAAGCTAACGGGTCGTTCTGCCCTTGCCGTCTCGCCAGCAGGCGAGATAATTTACAGCCTGTTCCCCTTTCAAGGTCTGTTAGATAAGTGAGGCAAAAGGCTTATCCAAACAAAGTAGGACACTAGGGCAGTTAACTGTCTCACTGCCAGACACTAGACAGTGAACAAAAGGTCATTTATTTCATTACAATTCCCCCCTTTTTTTTTTTTTTTAACCCTTTTGTTCACTGTACCTTGCCAGTTCTTTTCTGCTGAGTTCCAAATAGTCTTCCATTTCCCCCCCATTTAGCGACTCATACTTTGCTCTAACAAGCATTAAATGAGCAGCTTCTAATCTCCTCTTGACTATACTGATAAGTTTGTTAAAAATACAGGGTCCAAAGGTCAGTATTAAAACAAGCAGAATTATTGGTCCCGCTATTGTGGACAAGAGGGTCGTTAACCAGGGGGATTTACTGAACCAAGATTCATACCAGTTTTGTTGTGCTTCTCTTTCTTGTTTTCTCTTTTCTAGTCCTTCTTGTAATTTTGCCATGGTCTCCCTTATAACTCCACTCCGGTTAGCGTACACACATCATTCTTCTTTAAGTGCAGCACATAAACCTCCTTGTTGTAAAAGCAGTAAATTTAGTCCCCTTCTATTTTGCAAGGTCACTTCAGCTAGCGAATCTAGGGAGTCTGTGAGATCTTTTATGGATTTATCAATTCTCCTTAGATCTTCGTCTACTGACACCCTGAGCTCTTTAAATCCCGCTTGTTGATTTACTAAGGACGCTACCCCCGTTCCCACTCCAGCCGCTCCTATACCTAGTAATACAGCCACTGTTAATGCTGTGAAGGGCTCTCGTTTCACTAAATGGGGTTTCTCTAGAGTTTGGTATTGAGCATACACATATTCTTTGGGATGGTAGGTAATTCGGGGAACTATTAGGACTTGTATGCAAAACTCATAGGTTTCATTAAAGGCTTTTGTAAAGATGCACGGGGTTACCCTTAAAGTATTACAGACCCATTTTGAATTTACAGCCGGAAGGAGCCACGCGGCCGGCTCCTTTGGATCTGATACAGACATTTTTACCTGGCATAGGTGGTTCTTGTCTCTAGGTACATTTCCCACACATCTCCCCTTTCCACTCACTTGAGCCATTGATATTCTCTGGACACTACCTTGTTCCTTTTCCCACAAACACTCCCTCGGGTTTGTTCCGTTAACTCGTCTTGACTCAGCAACGGATCCTATAGCTTCATAAAAGGGTGGTTTCACTATGTAACACAGCCAGCATTCTTCGGTTAAATTAGGGTAGGTCTGGTTTAGTGCCTTATAAGTTGCTTGCATCACCCTCCAAAGTGTATTATATTCTTTGGTGGGCTCGAGCCAACCTCTAGATTCATTTTTGGCTTCCGTCTCGTTCTCTCTCGGGGAAATATCTGCAATATTTCTTTCGCCCCCGCCCCCAATAACTGGGTTAGGTCCCACAGGGCTTGGATCATGTGGTACAGGCTCTTTTTTTATTTGAATCATATTGCCTCTATCTTTCCCTGGTTTCCAGAGACGGATCCCCCATGTTTTCCTAATAACCATTCGGCTTTTTCTGGCTGGGAGACATTAAGATATACAAAGGAGCAGGTTCCTCTGGATAACATTTCTCCTGAGGGTCCCCTCCAGGGTTTGACACAGCCTACCGGTCCAAATTCTGCCTTCAAAAAAGGGTCTCCTCTCGTCCTCCAGTCAGAGGCAATGGTTTCACAGCCCCAATATCCACAAAAGTACTCCCCTGGGTAATTACAATACGACTTTCCTGGGTTTGATACCGGACACATGTAAAATCCTGTCAAATTCACTGCTTTCCCACACCGTAGTATGTTAGCTAGGTTACATAGTCCCACTATGAAACTCGGTGCTCCTACAGCAACAACTGTTTGTATTGGACTAGAGGCATCCCATCTAGTGAGGGACCATTTGAAGGGCTCATGGCTTTCTTGTGTTCCCTTTACCAGTCCCATCATCATTATTATTATTATGTACACTATTAGAGTTGGGTGACACCCAATGCCAGAGCAGTAAATAGAATTGGTTCTTTCCTAACCCCCTTAATGCTATCACCTTCAAGCCTCCGGTTATCGAGAGTTGTAAGCACCTTCACTACCTTCACTGTTATTTCTGTGTGAGATTCCCTTTCCCCACTCCTTACCCCTCTGCCTCGCTCGCCAGCTAGGTTGCTGCTAGCTGCGAGGTGTACCATCTTCACGGCAGCAAGGATATTCTTCAGGGGTGGAACTCACTCCTCTTTTCCACTTCTTTTGGAATGCCAATTTTTGTCCTTTAATGGTGGAATATCACACCTGAGTCTTTTTACTTGCTTACGACACTTGACTGACACGATGTCTGTGTTAAACGGTCCGGGAGGTTCGTTGGGGTGATAGCAATGTAAGTCAGGGTTTATCCCCTTGGAATATATTTGCCACCAGAGCGGGGATCCCACTTTCAGCTCTCGAGTTGCTACTTTCTGGCTTAAGGCCAAAGCAGTCAACTCACGCTGCTCCTCCCAGCAGGGCTGACATACACTTTTAGGAGCCCTCCCTTTCTGGCAGTGGACCCACCACAACTCCTTACAATTTTTACAACAGAAGCATACAAACGGATAACAGTTGCAATCTAGCCAACTACACGCTACTCTAATATCGTTATGCTTCACGTTTTTTCTCCATTATATAATTGATCATTGTACGTTAATCTCACAGGTCTGTAATATGGCTGCTGAGTAAGTTCCTCTAAATACCCACAGTATCCTGGTGACTCAGAAGTTCCAATTAACTCTTTCTGTAGTAACCAATTATCCCCCACCCAAATGTCCCCCGCATTCATGTACTCTCCTGGGTATCAAGATGAGGTTCTTTTTAAAGTGAGCCTTAAGTCCCGGCTGTTCCTTTTATTTCTTAGTGGGTGTTATTTTTCTCGGAGAATCCGGATGGATCTACTGGTCCTTTTATTCGGCTGGCATGAGTCCACCCCTTCTCTGCTGTGCGTACCGCAGTGTCTGTTGTAAGTAACACCAGATATGGTCCTTCCCACTTCGGTGTTAGCGAGCTTTCTTTCCAACTCCGGATCAGAACCCAATCTCCCGGTTGTACCTGATGTAACACAAGATCTAGAGGTGGTCTCTGAGCCCACATTCCTTTTTCCCATAGCTGTTTTTTAAACTTCATTAGAGTTATTAAATATTTGTTGAGATACTGATCACTAATGTTGGGGTTAGTCTGAACCTTCTCTAAGTTATACGGCATTCCATATAGCATTTCAAATGGGGACAACCCCACATCTGCCCGCGGCTGAGTCCTAATATTTAATAAGGCTAAGGGAATGCATTTTACCCATGATAATTTTGTCTCTAATACCAATTTAGTCAATTGTTTCTTTATTTCCCCGTTCATTCTTTCTACCCTTCCCGAGCTTTGTGGGTGGTAAGGAGTATGTTTCTCCCAATTTATTCCTAGCGCTTTTGCTAATTCTTGTGTTACCTTTGATGTGAAATGCGGGCCTTTATCTGAATCAATAGTCTCAGGCACCCCGTACCTGGGCACTATTTCTTCGAGCAAAGTCTTTACCACTGTTTGGGCTGTTTCCCTGACCGTCGGAAACGCTTCTACATAATGGGTAAGATGATCTACTATTACTAAAAGATATCTAATCCGCCCTACTTTGGGTAGCTCTGTAAAGTCTATTTGCAGATTTGCAAACGGTCTTTTTGCTAATGGCCGCCCCCCCAGAGGTAATTTTCTTAGGTTGCTACGATTGACTCGTAGGCAGGTGGGACAGTTCTTGGTGACATGCTTAACCATATCTCGTAGTCCAATGCTCATAAATTTAGTCGCGAAATGGTCGACTAACCCTTGGTCCCCCAGTGTGTTCCCTGATGTAACTTATACAACATTCGCTGGGCTACTGCCTTGGGCAATACTTCTCGCCCGTCTCCTGTCATCCACCTCCCCTATCTTCTTTTATTCCCATTTTCCTCAATTTTTCTTTTTCTTCATCAGTAAATATAAGTTTCACATCTTCCTTCTCTAGTATTTTCCCAATATATGGCTTCTCCTTTAAAACCATCTCCCTTACTGCTGCCCTTTTTGCCTCTTGATCAGCGGCGTTATTTCCCCTGCTCCTAAAGTCCATTCCCGGCCGATGTCCCTTTAAGTGCACTACTGCTATCTTCTTTGGTCCTCTTAGGGCTTGTAATACTTCTACTATAAGCTTTTGATGGACTAACCCCTTCCCCTGTGAATTTTTAGCCCTCTTTCTTCCCATAATTTCCCAAAAGTATGCACTACCCCAAATCCATACTTGGAATCGGTATATATCGTCCCCTCCTTTCCCCTTAGGAGCTTTAAGGCCAAGTATAGCATACAGTTCACACGCTTGGGCTGACCATGACCTGTCTAAGGCTCGATTCTATTACCCGTAAATCAGGTCCTCCTATAATAGCATAACCAGATTTTCTTTCCCCTTCTACTATCCTGGAGGATCCATCCACAAATAGTTTTCCCCTTCATCTAATTCTTCTTCCTCTAAATCAGGCCTAATCTTCATTTGTTCTTCTATCGTAGCTAAACAATCATGGGTTAGGGGTTCTTGTTCTATTTTTCCATACAGGAAAGCAGCTGGATTTTGTAGAGTGGTGGTTTCTAGGGCAAAATCTGGTGCTTCTAGTAGAATCCCTTCATATTTCAGGAGTCTGGCATCAGATATCCATTTATCTGCTTTTTGTTGCATTACACCCCGGATATTATGGGAGACAGTACCTTTAGGCTGCTATTAAAGGTAATTTTCCTAGCTTCCTCTACTAACAATGCACATCCTGCTAACATCTGTAGGCATGTGGGCCAGCCTCTGCTTACAGGGTCTAGGATTTTTGATAAATATGCCACAGGTTTCTTTTTCCCTGCCCAATCCTGGGTAAGCACTCCAAATGCAATTCCTTCTTCTATATTAACGAACAAAAGGAATGGCCTCTTTAAATCTGGGAGACTCAGAACCGGAGCATGAACTAAACTCTCCTTTAATTCCTCCAGTTTATCTGTGTCCTCTTGGGTCCACTTCATTAATCCTTCTTGTGCTAGCTTTTGATATAAAAATCTAGCTTTACTACTATAATTTTCAATCCATTGTCTACAATATCCCGTGAGGCCTAAGATTTGTCGAATCTGTCTTTTATTCTTTGGTATTGGTAGTGATAAGATAGCTTGAATTCTCTCGGGGTCTATCCTTTTCACCCCCTTTTCAAATAATGCCCTAGGTATTTTACTTCTTCTTCCACAAACTGCAATTTGGCCTTTGAAACCTTCAGGCCCTTAAGTCCTAGAAAATTTAGGAGTCTTATACTCTCCCTTCTTACCTTTTCCTCTTCTTTCCCTGCTAACAACAAATCATCAACATATTGTACCAGGGTTACCCCAGGACCTGTCTGGTAATCCGTTAAAATCTGCTCCAGCGCCTGCCCGAACAGGTTTGGGGATTCAGTAAATCCCTGGGCAATACTGTCCATCTAAGCTGTTGCTTCCTTCCAGTGTCCGGGTCCTCCCACTCAAAGGCAAAATAATCCCTACTAGATTCATCAAGGGGCAAGCCCAAAGGCGTCCTTCAAGTCTATTACACTGTACCATAAATCATTTGGGCCTAGTTTACTCAACAGCGTGTATGGGTTTGCCACCACTGGGAATCTGGCTATGGTTCTCTTGTTTATTTCCCTTAAGTCATGTACCAGGCGATAGGACCCGTCCGCCTTTTTAACTGGGAGGATCGGTGTATTGTATGGTGACATGCAAGGTTCTAACAACCCCGGCTCAGTAGCCTGTCTACTTCGGGCTTTAACCCTTTCCTTCCCTCTAGGGATATGGGATACTGCTTTATTCTTACAGGGATTTCAGGGTTTTTATTTTAACCTTAAAGGGGAAATCTTTAATCGCCCCACACTTCCAGGGTTATACCATACTTCGGTTTATTTCCTTCTCATCTTCTTGCCTCAAAGGGCAGAGTCTAATTCTTATTTCTTTTCTATTACCTCTATTTGGATACCCAATTCTATAATCATATCTCTGCCCAATAAATTGTAATCTGATTCTGGGACTAACAAAAAGTCCCTACCCTATTTTAGATTCTGATTCCACCATCACCTCCTTTATTATTTTCACATCAAAGGGTTCTCCATTTGCCCCAACTACTGTGGCAGTGTCCTAGACAGGGCACAACCTTTGGGTAAGGACTGGAGCATTGATCTTTCTGCACCAGTATCGACTAGGAAGTTAATTTCCTGGCCGTGGGGACCCACTTTTAACTTTATCAAGGGCTCCTTTTGATGTTTCCGGGTCCCTAAAGATAGAGCCCCTGACCCCCTAGTCCTCCTTAAACTCCTTCTCGTCTCTAATCCGAACACGACATTCCCTCTTGAAGTGTCCCTTCTTTCCACAGTAAAAGCACACTTTCAAATCCTGCCTCTCACCAGGACCCGAACTTCAGCCGACTTCCGCCCAAACTGCTTCGGTCCCTTTTCCCGCTCCCTGCTTTCTCGCATTGCAGCCACCATCAGTCTGACTTGTCGTTTATGAGTTTCCTCTTCCCTTCGCACATAAACTTTCTGTGCTTCCCTTAATAGTTCATCTAGTCCCCTGTCTTGCCAATCCTCTAACTTTTGTATCTTTTTCTAATGTCCTCCCAAGATTTTGAAACAAAATGCACTTTTAATACTGCCTGCCCCATTTGATCATCTGGATTTATCCCGAATAAAGTTGAAAATTTTTCCGTAGCCTCTCTAACCATTCTGTGGGGTCTCATCTTTCTTTTGTCTTTCATTAAAGGCCTTATTGAGGTTTTGGCCTCGCGGGACTGACTCTCTAATCCCCTGCACAATTATTGTCCTAAGGTCTTGCATATGGACTCTATGAGCTGGATTTTGATGGTCCCAATTGGGGTTCTGCAAAGGCCACTTGATATCTGCTGCTGGTCCTTGTATGTGCTGTGCGTCCCAAATACGCATGCCTTCCCTCCTGATCATATTCTTTTCTTGACCGTGAACAAGATGTTTAATATGGACTGTAATTCTTCCCAAGTATACATGCTCGGCCCTAGGAATTGATCTACTCTCTCTGCCACCCCCAGTGGATCTTCTAATAGATGTCCCATCTCTTTCTTAAAATCCCTAACATCCCCTGAACTGAGAGGTACTGATACAAATCCTATGCCTGGCTGTGGCCCTCCCATCGGTATTTCCCTCAGTGGGTATAATCCTTCCCGGGCTCTACTGCGGGTAACCGGCCTTGCATGCTCTGACTGGTCAGAATCCGAATCCTCTCCAGGAGGTGCCCTGGGATCTTCTGTTCCCGGTACTTGAGGTGGGGGTATATACGGAGGGGGAACTATCAAAGTTTCCTCTAGCTGGCTTCCCTTTTTCTTATTCTTATTTTCCCTTGATTTTTCTGCTAATTTAAAGATAAATACCTCCGGCCGTTCTACCCAAATCTTTGCATAGTCGCTTTCCTCTGCACAAAGGGGTTTCTTAGTGTTCACCCAAATATTCAGTTTTTGTTTTACCCAATCCTCTGAGGACCCGTATATGGGCCAAAACACATTCTTTGAGATTTCTTTCCCACCCCATACTTCCACACAGTAGTGTATCATTTTAGCTTTGTCTTTTCCCTGTGTGCCTAAAAAATGTTCCCAATTATCTAACAGAAATCCTAAGGGACTTTCTCTAGGTATAGGTGGGAGCCTAATGCTCACAGGGCTTACTCTTCCCCTGTCCCATTCTTCAGTGCCTTCAATCACACAATCAACTCTCGCTTCCCTGGTTCGTGGCCCAAGCCCTCGCGGGTCTATGGGAATCGCACTACTGAGGGTCCGCTCTCGCTTGGGGAGTCTGGCTGCCAGCCCCCCTCTCATCCACACACCACACAATCGCACTCCGGGATCCCAACCCCGCCCGGACGGTTCCCGTAATACTCACGCGTCCCGCTGCGTCTTCGTCCGGACTTTGTGCACAAAATTTAAGGGGTATATTGGGCCCTCAAACCTCCTTTGCTTTCCTCTTTTCCTCACTTTAGGTTCGTCGGTCGGGGCGGGATGAAATCAAGTCCCGGGGCCACTGGTCGGTGGGCGCCTCCCCTTTAGACAAGGAATTTTTCCCGAAATCCGATCCGAGTCCGCAGCACCAAGTTGTTATAAATGAGCACAAATGGGCCAATATAAAGCCAATTATGTAGCCAATTTATTATTACAGAAAAGAGTAAGCAAAGATGCAGCGCTGGGCGACGAGGGGGGGGGAGGGTCTTCCCCAGATCCTCCGCCGCACGCCCAACGTCCTGTGGTCTCCTTTTTAGGGTCTCCGCTTCTCTGCCAAATCATCCTTCCGGCCACTTTGCGCTTGCTCCGTCAGTTGATAGGGGTCTTTTCCTGTCTCCTGGTGGTTTTTGATGAGGGTTCGCCGTGGTTTTCCTTCCTGGACCTAGTGCAGTAATTATCTACAAGTATTTGTGAACATGCAAAGCTAACGGGTCGTTCTGCCCTTGCCGTCTCGCCAGCAGGCGAGATAATTTACAGCCTGTTCCCCTTTCAAGGTCTGTTAGATAAGTGAGGCAAAAGGCTTATCCAAACAAAGTAGGACACTAGGGCAGTTAACTGTCTCACTGCCAGACACTAGACAGTGAACAAAAGGTCACTTATTTCATTACACTATATATCCATAAACCAATACTCGTGCATCATTAACAAGCAAAGGGGAATCCCAATGTAGCAAAGCATAAAAATCACAATCAATATGATACAAAAACAATGCATTAAATTCTTGGCATAACAGCTTTAAGATGAGTTTTCTGTGATGTTGCCATCTGCTGTGGTCTTCTGGAGATAAGGCCGCACTCACTTGGCTGGTATCCAGCGTGTTTCGTCTCGTTGTCGCCTTTTGTTAAATGACCAGGGAGGATCTGTTTCTTGAATACCTCCGGCAGTCTTAGGCTCACTGCCGGAGAGCCACGCCCGCACCCAGTGGTCAATTCCTCCATCCTCGGGAGTACGCTTTAGCTTCCCCATTCTTTCATGGGCTGCATCAATTTGTTCCCTCTCAGATGTAGTCAGTCCATGTACAGCCCCAAAGTGATATTTCAAATAATGGTATAATGTTTCAGAGTCCCAGTCACCATTTAATGCTGATTGTATCAATTCTTTTCTCCGTCTCTCCACTATTGGAGCTAATCTTTCCTCCCGTATGTCAAGTTGGTTACTGATATTCTCCAGCCCCTCCTGTATTGCTTTAGATGCCTTCTTATATGCCTCCTCTATTTTCTTTTTCTGTGAGCCTGGATCAATCCTCTTTAACTCCTCCAGGAGCTGTAGCATTTGAATTGATAACCCTCGGACCTCTTGTGACAGCCCGCTCTCCCCGGTATCATTATCTGCAGGAAGAGGCACTGTCGCAGGATCCACTTCCATAGGGAGCGGTGGGGCACTTGGTGGTGCCCCCGTTGATGGCTTGTCATCAGGTATAAAAGGTGGAATAAGATCATCAAAGCGACCTTTAGAAGCAGGAGAGGCAACAAGGCTGCGAGGCACACTTTCCTTTTTATCTGTCTCAGTCTCTTTTAATTTACTATCTTCCTCCGCCTTCAGACATTCTTTCAGAACTTTTGCAACTTCTGCTTCTGCGTTTAACTGTTCTAATGCCAGTCGCACCGATTGATATGTTTTTGAACTTTCCTTTGCCCCTTTCGCTCCGGTCCGAACACCTTCCCATAAATCTTTACCCACTCGTTCCCATGCAGCTAAATCAAATGCGTCATGTGGGGTTGTAAAATAACCGCGTCTCCGACCCCACAGCAATAAATCTACAAGGCTGTTCCTTTGTACCTTATAATCCGTTTTTTCAAGGACTCTTAATAGTCCATCCACAGCAGCCTTCTCTATCGCTGATGCAGCGAAACCCATCCCGTACCAGACCGCAGTCTGCCTGACTCACCGGTCAGCTTGTGGCCAGTAGCCTCTTGGGCTCCCGTCTCTCTCGGACGGCCGGCTCGCAGCCTCTTAGGTTCCCGTCTCTCTCGGACGGCCAGGATCTCAAGCTTCGTCTCTCGTCCGCTTATGCAGCTCCGATGAGGAGGATAATTCTTCAAGGATAATATTTCCTTTTGGGGGGTCTTTTCCAGGGGCCCCATTCATCACGTCAGGGTCACCAGAATGCCGTGGCCCAAAGCTTGGGGAGTAAACACACCAATGCGATGTGGGGATAACACTCCGATTTATTGCTTTGTTACAGTGATTTATATAGTCCTTTTAGTTCCGTACACGCGACAAGCAGCATCTTGTCTTTGTCTTAATTGGTTAGATACACTTTACAGGCGCCGTGCACGAGGCCTACTCTAAATTATAATTGGTTGCTTTTCTTACTAAATATAACGGTATATGGCTGAAATTAATTTCTATTTCCTGCTTTTTATCTAGTTTCTGGAAATCCCCTCATTCCATCGTCTACAAGGACACTCTGTCCTTGGGCCTAGTAAGCATCGCTATTATAATAGCCCTGGGCCTGCCCTGGGCCTAGCAAAAGCCACTTTTATAATCTCTCATGGTATTTCATTATTCCCATTACCGCAGCAGAATGACTACAGTGTGATGAAAGGAATGAGCTTTTGACTGCTCAAACCAAGAGCCTTATTTCCACCTGTTCAACAACATCTCAGAGTCCAGCCCAGAGGAGCAGAGAGACAACATTTAAATAAATGAAAACTATATTTCTAAATGAATTCAGCAAAAATGAAACTATATACAGAAAGAACTATATATATGGAGAACTATATACATGAAGCAAGAAGCCTCTGCACTGCCGGTTGCCCCAGATGAATCTGACTCTGCTCTGAGAATTGCTCATAAATAAATGGGATGGTATTGATCTGGACTGAGGTGCACCCTGCAGGTGGGGCACAGGTGAGCAGTCTCCAGGGCAGCAGGGAGGCACCGACTGCAGAAGACGTGGCCGCACATGGTTGCCACAAGCTGTCGTCCACGTCGCATAATCTGGAAGAAAGAAAAGCACAGCATGTATTGGGAGGAATGAATTGGAGTTTGCTGCTCCATTGGCACCAGGCAAATGAGACTTTAGAGCATCTTAAAGCAGTTAGAATAACGAGGGACCCACAGATCTGACAGTGCCATCTTGGCAAGGGCTTCTCCCTCTACATTCACCACCAAGAAGTGACTTGTGGAGCTTCACAGCAAGGGCTGTGTTTCCAGCCAGCTGCCCACAGCATCCCACATCAGCCAACTGACTTGTGCAGCCCTCCACCTCTGGCTTCCTCCTCCTCTCACAATGCAGAAAGGATGACAACAGGATCCTCACCTTAGAGTAACAATCCATGCAAATTGGACACCTAATGACAACTCCTTGCTGTGCAGTAGAGGCCACAGAGCTAGAAAGAACATGCAGCTGTTAATATCACCACACTTCAATGGTTATTGATACGTAAAATCTCTCATAATCACACAACAGCACTGACTAGCCTTTGACATTTCCTTTGAAGAACCTTGCTGTCTTTAACACACTGCTTGCTGCATTTAATGAGGATTTGGGGTCTCCCTGCCCTGAGGGAAAGAATGTCCTGATTTTCATTAGGAGAAATGTACAGTCACTAAGTCAGCTCTGGGATATGAAGAACAGCAGTCTCTAGTGCTGGCAGCTTTCTGTGTGGCACCTTTGACTTCCAGGAGGTCATCAGTAACACCTTTGTAAACACAACACCCAATGGTTCCTCTGGGAACCATTCCCCCCAGCATACTCATTCCAGGACCCAGTTCTAATGCTACAGACTAACATGGCTCTGGCAGGATCCAACCATGGGAAGGTGCCTTTGGTCAGTGCTAAATGCCGCAGCACTGAGCTCTTTCAGCCTTGCCTAAACAGAGCAGGAAGGCACATTCAGTAACAGCGAAGCTTGAGATTAGAGGAACAAAGTATTCCTTTTTTATATTACAAACTTGTGGGATTTGTTCACCTGCAGACTAAACAACCAAAATAAAAACAACTACAAATTCATTGATAAAATGCATTATGCTTTAGAATAGTAGAAGGCCTTAAGGTGGCACATTTAGGACCTGAAACCTAAGAGTTCCATACTCAAGTTCTCTCCTACATTGCCATTCCAAAAGGCTTAAAGCACACCAGCTTTATTAAAACCTATTTGTTTCTCCCCCACCACTATAAACCACTTTAGAAAACTTTATACCATGATTCTCATGCTTTTTATCTTCCTTATTGACACAGACACCTGGTTAATTTAATCAGGCTTTTTCTCCCAAACTGCAAATGGTATCATCTGATCATCATGCAACATGGGAGAAGGAGGGATTTAGGTAGAGTAGGGAAGGCTTGAAAGATAAACCAGGTATAGCAGTATACCTTAGTTGTACAGAGAAAAGAAAAGAAGGCACAAAATTCCGTGTTTGGTAGGGCATGAGCCCCACATACATACTCTGAGCTTTGAGAGTCCTCCTCCTCCTCTGCTCCCTGTTCTGCAGGGGCTGAGTCAGCCACAGGTGCTTCATTGGCTCCTCTTCCTCTACCACAGCAATCCAGCTGGTCGTGGCTGTTCACTGTGACATTTCTTCTTTCTTCTTCATGCACTGTAATTTAATTGTCAGAAGTTAGATCAATTCTTGTCTCTCTCCATGGAACTACCGTTGAAATCAGTTATCAAAATAGTCAGCAAAAGACTCTATTCAGCTGGCTTAAACACAAACTTACACAAACTACTTTCCCAAAGTGTAAGGCTGAACCCTTCCAGACATTGTGACTACTCTGCTATATTGGATATTTTGAATATTTTGAAGCCAAATCAACTGGAAGGGAGATTTCATCCATCAAATAGACAGGAATTAACAAACAAGCACTAAGTGATGTCCGTAGGACAGAAAAACAAATTCCTTGTTGGTAGAATTGCCTTGTTAAGGTTCAGGCCAGGACATGCTTCAAGGAGCTCAGACCCAGGGGAAGGTTTACAAAGCTCAGGGAGAGGGATGCCCACTGAGAGTGGACACAAAGAATGCAGAGTTGAGGGGCCAAAAGGACATCTGGCACAACTCCCAAGATAAGGAAGAAACTAAGAAAGCCAGCTCTCCTAAAATCAGCTCTGACTGGCACAAAGTCATTCCTGCAGAGGCACATTACAACCACCAATTCATGGAGCAGCAACTCAAGAAACTCCCCAGGCCAAAAGAAGAGAGAGACTCAGCCACGGTCTGAGTGGAATAATTACAGTGAGAAGTGACACAGCTGTTAACAAAAGAAGACAGAATGCTAACGAAGAAAATAACCAAGCCACTTGTAAGCAATTAATGCTAATTCCTTTGTTTCTTAAACTTTATGAAAAATAAAGGTTTTGATAGCGGATGTGTCTGATTTGTGAAATACCACTGAACATCTAGACATGTGCAACACTCAAATAAACAGTCAGTGTCTCTCTCAAGTGTACAATTATTGACCTGCTGCACCCCAGTAACAAATCCCACTTTTGTGGGCAACATCTTGGCCAAGATCCAGGAAGATCAGTTTTTAAAGGTTTGATCTGTAACAGCCAAAGGGTCAAGAAATTCTGTTGGCATTTTAACTCTCAGAAACCACAGGCAACAATGACCTCTGCAACTCCAGTTGCTTATTGTCCATGTGACAATATTCAGTCATTAATCAATTAAAACTGTAGAAAGAGTCACCAAATTAAAGTTCCTTCTGCATATGTATTCAGCTACAACTTTTATTGCAGGGATTTTCCACTGTGACTGATAGAGGCCATCACACACACACTGGATCCGTTCTCTAAGACACTGGCCAGAGGCTTTAGCCTTGTCCTTTGCCTTTTGCTAAAAGCAGTTTCAATCTCTGCTGGTTGGGTTTCTTGGAAAAGAACAACAAAAACACCTAATACGTTTTAGATAAAAGTCCCTTCCCAACTAAAAAACATCAACTCACCTTCACGAAACTTCCATTGATGCACATGAGAAGGAGAGAAAAAAAGATACAGTTAGATTTGGTGAGCCCCCCTGGTGCTGCATGCAAACCTCAGCTCAGAGAGCAGTGAAAGCAGAGCAGGTGAGGAGGGGTAGGGTATCACCCTCTAAGTGTGGTTAAGAAGATTCAAAGCAGTAGCACATGGAGCTGCTGCCCTGAAAACAAATAAGTGGGTGCTGCTGATTGCGCTCCCACTACTGCAACAGGATGGAATTGAACAGGGTACAAACAGAGGCAGTATAGGAACCACCTGCACACCCTCCTCCTCATTCCTGTTCCCTAATTCAGTTTGGCCTGCAGCTGTTTCTTTCCCTCATTCTCCCCCAGAGTGGCAAATTCTGCCATGATACCCTTAACAATGCATGTTAGATGAACAGCTGCTGAAGAAAGGAAACATCAACAGGCATTGGGAGTAAAGAATTCTATCAGTCAGTGCTAGATCTACAAGGAACACACAGACCTGCTAGGGCCATCCTGGCAAGGGCTTCTCCTTCTACAGATACCACCAAGAGAGGGGTTGGAGGGATGTGCAGGTTGGAGTTTCCCAGCAAGGGCTGTGCTTCCAGCCAGCTGCCCGTGGCACCCACCTAAAACAATTGAGTTGTACAGCTCCCCTTTCTGTCCCTTCACCTCCCACAAATCAGGAATTTCAACAACATGTGGATCCTCACCTGTGTGTTGTCGTCCTCCCAGTTGGGAGGACTAACAAGACCTCCTGGCCATTCACTAGAGGGAGAAGGACCAGAAGAACATGTTCCATCTGATTATCTTACGCTCTCTTCTCTCTCCTCTGAGTCCTCTGAACTCATTCTAGAAGGTCCACGTCCTCCTTGTGCTGCTGCCCCCACACAGGGATGCAGTGCTCCAGGCAGGGTCTCACCAAAATGGCCTAGAGGGCCACGCTCAGCTCCCTTGGCCTGCTGCTCTTTGCTGCTCTCCATGCAGCCCAGCCCATGGCTGCTTCCAGCGCTGGCAGCACCGACTGCCGGCTGGCGCTGAGCTTCTCCTCCGTGCGCAGCCCAAGCGCTTCTCCTCAGCCCTGCCCCGCTCGGCTGCCTGTCCCTGCAAAGCCCGGGCTGAGGGCAGCTCCAGCCACTCCCTGTGCCATTGGCAAAGCCATTCCAGAACCCCCAGATAAACTGAATGGAGAGGCTGAGGCCACCCAAGCCCACCCCTCCTTTTCCTGGCTGCAGCTTTGGCCTGGGACTTGAGCTGCCTAAAAGCACATGAGGTACAATAAAGGTGACACCACAGCTCAATTACCTCTGGTCTAGGGACAAGGAACAAGACAGAGGCAGGGGAATGTATCAACAAGAAAGCCAAACCCAGCAGCTGTCCTGAAAATCAGCCTGGGCAAGGCTTGGGCTGGGGGAGGCCGTTGCCCACAGGCTTTTTATAGATATAATCCTTTAGAGAAAGTTTTACCCGGCCCCCGGCTCCCGTCCCCGGACTTGTCCTGTCCCCGCGGGACTGCTTATCTGCGGTCCCGTTCCTCCCTGTCCCCGGTGCTTCCCCCGCTCCCGGCCCCGTTCCTGCCCCCGCGGGACTGGCGGTCCCGTTCCCGTCCCGTCCCCGGTCCTGCCCCGGCCCCGCTCCCCACTCCTGTCCCCGCTATCGTCCCCGATGCCGTCCTCCTTCCCCCGGGGGCGGGGAGCGGGGCACTGCCCGTAGCTCCGGCACCACGCGGGGGATCCCGGGCAGGGCAGCTGCTTTCACAGGAACGAAAATTCCAGGGGACACCCCCGAAGTTTTACAGCGGTCAGAGTTGTATTTTTTTTTATAAATGTTTCCCGGTTGTCTGTTAATTGTTAATTAAATTGTTAATTGTTAAGCCTCACCCTGTTTTTAGCCGCCAATTGTCATGGCCTCGCTGCCTCCCTAAAATGGCGCCTGTGACAGAGGAGGAGTAGTGATGCCAGTGGAGTACATGCAAATGAAGAAAGACGCAGAGAATGCTGGGACACCTCAGAGCTGAATCCCCTAAAATAACGAGCCCAAATTACATCTAGGACTGAAAGTAGTGTTTGCCAGCCGGGAAAAAGGCAAAGTCACCATCCGGAGCTGCTCTGTCTTGTTGCTGTGACCTCTACAACACACTACCACCAAAACCTCCCCACTAACAAGAAGCCATCTCAGTATTCCCAGTGACTCCTGACAAGAAAAGTCCTGCCTCTGCAGACGCAGCTGAAGTGGTTTTCCTTCGTGTCACCCTGTGGGAGCAGCAGTGGTGTGTGCAGCCCTTCCAGTACCCCAGCCACAGCTGACCTCAAATAAAGGCCTTAAAAAACGAGCAGGTCTACTGGCCCATATATTTCAGGCCTCATCTGCTGAGGCCACGTTTGCAAACACTCCCCACAACCAGGGAGGGACGAGGAGAGTTCTGGAGCTGTGGAGTAACCTCTGCTCACAGGCAGCGAACAGCCATCCTCCTCACACAAACTGGCTCAGCTGTAAAATCCCCACCCCAGGAAGGCCACATCCACAGCACATTCCTGTGAGGGGCAGCTCAGGAGGTGCCAGAATCCATCAAAAGCCCCAAAGCTCTGCCCAGACTCACTGCTGAGGCCTTGCAGCACAGCTCTGCTCCTGATGCAAAGGGATGCAACAGAGCCAGAGGCTGCTGCAAGAGCCTGTGTCAAACTTGTCCCTGCCAGGGGCGGGACCTGGGCCTTCCCACTTGGCCCAAGTGTGCATTAACCCCCTGAACTCTGTGTTTGTGGGAGACCCTGAGCACCAAGAACATGGAGATGGAGAGCACCCACAGGATGCCACTGGGTTGCATCTCCAAGGAATCTCTGGGTGCTCCCTTATCAGAGAGTGGGATGCCATTGGGATCCACAGAGTGGTGAGGTTTTCTACTTATTGTGTCTCTGTCACTGCCTTTCTTTCTCCCCACCTCTTTTCCATTTCTTTTTTGCTCTCTCTGTCATTTGCTCTGTCTCTCATTTACTCTTCAATAAAACCCATACTACTGACTTTGGCACATGGTCTCATTTGCACCCTAATTCAGGTAGAGCCATTTCAGATCATTTTAATCAGTGCATCAGAAGAAGGGGCTGAAGCCCTCCAGTCCGGGGGCAGCTCCACGCCACTTCCAGGGGGTTGGGCTGCTGGAGGGGTGCCGGGCGTGGCCCTTTGTGACACAGGAGTGTCCTATCAGGCCTGGGTGATGCGGGACACTGAGGTGCCAGGGCCCATTGTGACATGGCACAGCCACGCCCTGCAGGGGGTATAAAAGGGGCACAGGGCCCTGCGCTGCCCAGTCCCAGGAGCGCCGCTTGCTCACGAGGAAGCAGCTCCCGGGATCCCTGCGCGCCAGACGACGCGGCAATGGAGGAGGAGAAGGTGAACCCCAACTCCCAGGCAGCCAGCCCCTTGCCTGCTTGGCTGGAAGAACAGGCCCTCAGCGGGCAGTGGCTGGGGGCAGGCGATGGCTCAGGCCTGCCCCTGTCGGACACTGAGGAGGAGGGGGCCTTTGCCTGTATGGAGGAAGACTGGAAATACAGCACGGATCGAGAGCTTTCCCACCACGGAAATGTTAGCAGCCAAGAGCTTTGCCTTGGGGAAGAGATGAAAGTCGGAGAGTTTTCCCAACAGCAAGAAGTAGTGACAATCCAGGAAGTTTCCCCATGCGAAGCTGTGACCCACCAAGAGGAGCATCAGCAGGAGGCTGATGTGAGTGCCCAGTGGGGAGATGGCACACAGCAAGAGCTGCAGATGGACCAGTGGGAAAAAAGTGTGATGGACCAGGAGCTCTGCCAAAGGGATGAAGAGGATGAGAAATACCAAGACCTGTCCCATTTGGTAGAAGATGTGACATACCAAGAGCTGTCCCCATGGGAAGGGGAGGCATACCAGGAAGTGATTCCTTTGGAAGATGTGCAAGGTGATCTGCACATGTACCAATGGCAGGGAGACAAGAGAGAGCCAGAGTTGTCCCAAGTGGGAGACAACAGGGACAAGGAGCTGTCCCAGGAAAAAGACTACAATATCCAGGAGCTGCCCCAATGGGAAAAAGATGGGAGTAACCAAAAGCTTTCTCAAAGAGAAGAAAGTGTCACCAGCCAGGGGCTGTCCCAGCAGGGAGAAAGCGTCATGTACAAGGTCTGTGATAATCCCATGCAGCCAGAGAAGGACGGTGATGCCCAGACTTGTGTCCAGCAAGGGCCCGGCTCTCCCAGCAGCATGGGCACCCAGGAGGCAGGAGAGGCAGCCCCTGAGCAGCCCAGCACCTCTCCTGCCCTGGGGAATCCCACAGAGGAGGAGCTGGCAGCTGCTGCTTCTGCTCCAGCTGGAACTGCTGAGGAGGTGGAGGAGTCTCCAGGGCCTCTGGCTCCCGAGGTGGAAAAAGCACCAGGTTCCCCTGCTTATAGTGAGGAGATGCCACTGACAGGGACAGAGAGCCCAGTCCCTGCCCCATGCAGCCCCCCAGGCTGCAGCCAGGCTCTGCTGGACTTAATGGAGCACATCATCTCTGAGGTAGTGCACAAGGCTGTGCTTGAGGCATGTGTCCAGCAGCCAGAGGAACAGGGGGACCTGGAGCAAAGCACGGCTGCAGAACTGGAAGCAGCAGAAGCTCCAGGAGAAGAGGAAGAGAGCCCAATCTCTGCTCTGCACAGCCCCTCCTGCCCTCCTAGCCCCTTGCCCAGCCCACTGAGAGCCCAGATGATCTGTGAGCAGCAGGAAGAGGAAGAAAGGGCCTCAGTCCTGGGAGAGGAAGAGAGCAAGGAGGGAGCCTTGGCTGGGGAAATTGAGCTTTCTCAGAGCAAAGATGAGGAACACAGAGAGCTCTACCAAAGAGAAATCAACAAATACCAAGAAGAGTCCCAAGGGGAAGCCTGCATTGGACAGGAGCTGTCCCCAGAAGAAACCAGCAGTGGACATGAGGAAATCCAGGGAGAAGCCTGCATTGGGCAGGAGCTCTCCCAGCTGTCACTCCGCAGAGTCTCTAGGGGAAGCCTGCATTGGACAGGAGCTCTCCCCAGATGAACCCAGCAGTGACCATGAGGGATACGAAGGAGAAGCCTGCATTGGACAGGTGCTCTCCCCAGAAGAAACCAGCACTGACCATGAGGGATCCCAAGGAGAACCCTGCACTGAGCTGGAGGTGTCACAAGAAGAATCCAGTAGTGACCATAAGGGATCCCAGGAGGAATCCTGCATTGGACAGGAACTGTCCCCAAAACAAACAGGCAGTGACCAGGAGGGATCCCAAAGGGAAGCCTGTATTATACAGGAGCTGTCGCCAGAAGAAACCAGCAGTGACCATGAGGAAATCCAAGGGGAATCCTGCATTGGGCAGGAGCTGTCCCTTGAAGAAACGAGAAGCACCCATGAGGATTCCCAGGGAGAAGCCTGCATTGGACAGGATTCTAAGTGGTTGCATCTTTAGTCTGGGAGAAATCCTGATCCTTTCGGAATTTGAGCTGTCAGACGCCCAGTCTCAGGCTGAGGGCCCTGGACACGAACATTGACCATTTTCCCTCTGAAAAAAACTACACCCTCCCAGTTTCTTAATGGCAGTTTCAATGTAGTGTCGGTCTCGCCAAAGTAGCCAGGCTTCTAACTGCTGGCATCTTTAGTCTGGGAGGAATCATTAGGTTTGGAATTTTAGCAGGCCGAAGCCTAGTCTCAGGACCACGGCCCTGCATGCAAACATAGAGCCTATTTCACTGTGAAAAAAATATCACTTCACCACTTTTGTGATATCCATTTAGAGGAGGCTTTTGGCACTCCATGAACAGCCAGGGGTCAAAGTGGTTGCATCTTTAGTCTGGGAGAAATCCTGATCCTTTCGGAATTTTGGCTGTTAGAGGCCCAATCTCAGGCCCATGGCCCTGGATACGAACATTGGCCATTTTCCCTTTGGAAAAAAACACACCCTCCCAGTGTCTTAATACCACTTTGGAGGTAGTGTCGGTCTCTCCAAAAGTAGCCAGGGTTCTAAGTGGTGGCATATTTAGTCTGGGAGAAATCCTGATCATGTCGGAATTTTAGCTCTCAGATGCCCAGTCTCAGGCGAATGGCCATGGACACGACCATTGGCAATTTTCCCTCTGAAAAAAACCACACCCGCACAGTTTCCTAATAGAAATTTGGAGGAATATATTATCTCTCCAAAAGTAGCCAGGATTCTAAGTGGTTGCATCTTTAGTCTGGGATAAATCCTGATCCTTTCATAATTTTAGCTTTTAGACGCCCAGTGTCAGGCCAAGGGCCCTGGATATGAACAATGGCAATTTTCCCTCTGAAACAACCCCACCCTCCCAGTTTCATAATACCAGTTTGGAGGAAGACATTGTCTCTCCAAAAGAAGCCAGGGTTCTAAGCGGTGGCATCCTTAGTCGGGGAGAACTTCTGATCCTTTCGGAATTTTAGGAGGCCGAATCCCAGTCTCAGGCCAAGGGCCCTGGATATGCACATTGGCCATTTTCCCTCTGAGAAAAACCACACCCTTCCAGTTTCTTAATACCACTTTGGAGGGATTGTCTCTCCAAAAGTAGCCAGGTTTCTAGCTGCTGGCATCTTTAGTCTAGGAGGAACCATTAGGTTTGGAATTTTAGCAGGCCGAAGCCCAGTGTCAGGACCATGGCCCTGCATGCAAACAAGGGCCTATTTCTCTGTGAAATAAAGATCACTTCACCAATTTTGTAATATCCATTTAGAGGAGGCTTTTGGCACTCCACGAACAGCCAGGGTCCTAAGTGGTGGCATTTTAGTTGGGGAGAAATCCTGACCTTTTCCCAATTTTAGCTGTCAGACGCCCAGTTTCAGGCCAAAGGCCCTGCATGCAAACAAGGGCCTATTTCTCTGTGAAATAAAGATCACTTCACAACTTTTCTAAAGTCTATTTAGAGGGGGCTTTTGGCACTCCATGAACAGCCAAGGTTCTAGTGGTGGCATCTTTCGTCTGGAAGAAAATATAAAGTATTACTTGTACCATCCAAACTAGTTAGAGAAGGTTCTCCTCTTCTCTCTTGGTGGCTTCCCCGAGAAGACTGCTCATGGGAAAGAGCAGTGTGCTTGCTGAATTCATCTGTTCTCTACTGATTACCGCTTGAGTCTCATTTTTTTGCTGAATCAAGGTGCATAAAAGTTTTGAAATTGGATTTTTTACAGAGATGCATGCCCTCCCAAATGTTGCTCCTCCAGATCGTCAGGCTGCTTGTGCTTTCACGCTACCACACCAAATGCTTCACCTGCAGTCTCTTGCTAAAACACTTCCTGAGACATGGACGCTAACAATTCCAGTGCTTTCTCTCTTTAGCCTCTCAGAAAACCACACCCCGCCCTCGCAGAGTAGAAGAGAAAAAAAAAAAAATCCTTCTGACTGACCCGAAACGAAGGAAAGGGATGCCAGCGGCAGCTCCAAGCAGCCGGACACTGCAGCGGGACCACGCCGGCTGCGCAGCGGGCTCCAGTCCACCAAAGCCGTGCCCCGTTGGGCTCAGGGTCCGTCCCCGAGGCGGAGGCTCCGCACCCACCGCCTCAACCCCGGGATCGCTCCCGGCCCAACCCCGGGGACGCTCCCACCCCAATACCGGGGTCGCCCCCGGGTCACCCCGGGCCCCTCCCAGCTCCTGTCCCCCGCTGGCAGCAGCGCGCGTGCGCGGCCCTGGCGAGGTGGCGCGGCCCGAGGGGCCCCCGAGGCTGCCGAGACTCTGGGGCGGCGGCTCGTCTCGTTCAGCAGCTCCGTGTTCAGCGACAGACAGCGCACCGCGCTGGTCGACGTCCCACCGGCCCCCCCCCCCCCCCCCCCCCCCCCTTTCCGGGGTTGCCGAGCTACCGCGCGGGTACCGCGAGGGCCGCGCCTTGCACGGGCCGGGCAGGCGGCGGGGCCGGGCCCGCGGCTCTCCTGCACTGCTCCGTCTTACACCTTATGGCACAGATTTTTGCCCTTGTGTTACAGAAGGCTCGGATACGTCAATGGAGATGCTTCAGGTATTCTGAAGTTTTCAAGTTTTAAAGTTTTCTTCTGCTTGAAGAGGTGATCTCCATCCCTCCCTACAGAAAATCCAAAGAATTCTGGTCCTGAAATTGCGGAAAGATAAAATTTGAAAGTGGGAGGCTGTAGTCTAAGAAAAATCAAACAGAATTAGTAAAAACAAAGAGTTTCTCTTCAGGGAATATTTGAAGTGTCTGCACAGACAAAAATATTAAACACAATTGTGCATAACTTTATTTTGTGGTGTTATAAATGGTTATTGGATGTGTTCGATTTTGTCCAACTAGACAACAAAGTTAAATTTAACAGTAATTTATTAAAAATAGCAATTGTATATAAATGAATACAATCAAACTATATGAGTTACATAAATCTGAGTAAATTTTTTGTGTGATTTCCAGGCTTTTCGGGCCATTTCAAGTCGCATTTCCTCCGAATATTTTGGCCACTCACTTTCCCAGTTTTTTTCCTCAGAAATTCCTGGAATCTCACTGGATTTTGGGGCTATTTTTTGGTTTTTTTGTGCAGATGTTAGGAGTCTTTCTGGCTATTTTTTCTGCAATTTCTAGGGGATTTTTGTGTATCGCAGTGCAAATTTTAAGGGATTTTTCCTGTTTTTAAGGCAGAATTTATCCTGGATTTTTCCAGATGTTTTTCCCAATAACACCTAGAATTTTGACAGCTTTGGGGTGTTCCAGTGCAAATTTTGCGAGTTTTGGAGTAATTTTAAACTTGATTCTTAGGGCATTTTTTGTTTCTTAGTGCCAATTTTCAGAGACTTTCCTGGTTTGTTAGGCTCAATTTTTCCTGGATTTTTCCTGATGCTTTTGCCAGCAATCCTTGGAATGTTTGCTGAGTTTAGGGGTTTTAGTATGGATTTCAGGAGTTTTTGGGCCATTTTTCGTGTGATTTCCAGGCTTTTTGGGCCATTTTAAGTCGCATTTCCTCCAGATATTTTGCCCACTCACTTTCCCAGTTTTTTCCTCAGATATTCCTGGAATCTCACTGGATTTTAGGGCTATTTTTTGGTTTTTTGTGCAGATGTTAGGAGTTTTTCTGGCCATTTTTTGGTACAATTTCTAGGTGATTTTTGAGTTTGTCAGTGCAAAATTTAAAAGAATTTTCCTGTTTTTAAGGCAGAATTTTTCCTGGGTTTTCCTAGATGTTTTTCCCAGTAACGCCTGGAATTTTGAAAGCTTTGGGGTGTTCTAGTTCAAATGTTGGGAATTTTGGGTTCATTTGGGAAAAATGCTGCTGAGCCAAACTATGTGAAGGCAGGCAGAGTACAGGCTTGCTTCCTCCTTGTGTTCTCATAATGAAGTGGCAGATGGGGAGTTTTTGCAAATTGCAGATTCCATGAAGACCCTAATGTGTGATTGAAATGATCATGTTATTAGCTGCGCCAATGTCTGCCTGAGTAATTCCATACTTGTGCTTCTGCCTTGTGATACCCCAGGACGGTGGTTTTTTTTTTCCTCTGTGTCACTTGGGCAGGTTTTCATCTCACACCTGTTGGATATTTGTGTCTGGTAAAAAATTATTGTTGCTAATGAGACTTAACCCAGGTCCTTGTGTCAAGTATTATCAAATACATACCACTTCAGGGATTCCATGCATTAAATATATATTGGCAATTTTAGTCTTAAGAAAAAAGACAGTGGGGAAAAAAAAAAGAAACCAAAAAACAAAGAAAAAAATCAAAAAAAATCCACGAAGAAGAAGAAAAAGAAGACGAAGAAGAAAGGGCTGTTACTTGTTCCTGCAGATTGAATTTCTTTTTGCTGTCATTGGCATTTAGTTAGAATCACTCCCTAGCTTATTTTATTTTGCTGGTTTGCAGTTTCCTTCTGGGAACGTCTGAAAGCTGGCACGGTTATTAAACAAGTTTTACTGTTTGTGTTGCAAAAGCGTTCAAGATTTTCATGGTGGATTTGGAGCCAGGTTCTCACTAAAGATCCTTGATGGGGCTTCAGCCTTGGTCTCATCTTTGCATAGATAGGCAAGCTGATTTTTCATGCAGTAATTTTTACTGTCTAAGTATTACTTGTACAATCCAAACTAGTTAGAGACGCTTCACCTGTTCTGTCTTGGTGGCTTCCCCCAGAAGGCTGTTCATGGGAAGGAGCAATGTGCTTGCTTGAATACATCTATCCTTCTCTACTGATTACCGCTAGAGTCTCATTGTTTTGCTAAATCAAGGTGCATAGAAGTTTTGAAATTGCATTTTTTACAGAGATGTATGCTCTCCCAGATGTTGCTCCTCCAGATCCTCAGGCTGCTTGTCCTTCCACGCTACCACACCAAATGCTTCACCTGCAGTCTGTGTGACTCTTGCTAAAACGCTTCCTGGGACATGGACGCTGGCAGTTCCAGTGCTTTTCTCTTCTTTATTGCAGAATCCAAAGATGGCGTTATTTATCTTCAATCTGTGTCAGCTGTACAAAGGCAGAATTGATTTTTGCTGTTGCACTCTGCTGACAGGTTCCTGTAATAGTTGCTTTGTACATCCTTTGCAAGTAGCTCAAGCCTGAATCCTGAGCGATGGAGGATAACACTTGTCATTTGTGCATTTAGGAAAGAAAGAAGCCACAAGGTAGAGAGGACTGTTGTTTAGTTAACAAACTGATCTCAGGCTTAAGGCTTTTGTTTTTAGTCTTTAAATTCCTGTTTGGACAATGGTAGAAATGCCTAATTTCAAGAGTGCCACAGTTTCTGTGGAATTTTAATGGGAGTGGCAGCAGCACCCTAAATTGAGCTTAGATATTTGGATTCTTTGATATACATTTGGATGTCTAAATTTGGATTTCTAAGCCAGGGCAATCTCTCTCTCTGCTTTGAAGCTTTGCTGGATGCAAAGGTAAGTGTGAATGTGGGGGTGGTGTGTTCTCAGGTCAGCACCGCTGTGTTTCCTTTGTTCTCTTCACCCTGGCCACCTTTATCCTTGTGACAGGGACAGCTTGTGAGGATGACTGGGAATCCCACAAGTCTCACTGCCCAAGAGCAGCAGAGTTCTGGCTCGGGGCCTCTAGCTTCCAACAACATGGGGTACACTTTTGGGCATGTTAGTGCAACATCACTGCAACCTACAATAGCACTCTGTTGCCATGTGGGTTTGGCTCCTTACTTACTTTTAATCCATAATCTGTTGGCTTTAGACTCTCTGCTGTGTTTCCAGACAAAACAAACTTGACTCAAGTTCCCATCAAGCAGTAAGAAGAAAGAGTGCAGTGACTCTCAGAAGCTCCAAAGACTGCTCAATTTCTTTTTTATTCCATTTCCAATTGTTTAAAGCAGGGCCTTGTTATTTGTGGGTAGGTGCTGGCTACTTGGGCCATTGCACCTTAGTCTCAGCTCCTACAGTTACTGGCATAGTACAAATTATCATTTTGATCTCGCCAGCCAGCTGTTTTTGAAATGTAAAATGTCTCTATTTCTTCTGCAGACGGAGCAGTGCAGGAGAACCGCGGGCCCGGCCTCGCCGCCTGTCCAGCCAGTACAAGGGGCGGCCCGCGCAGAAGCTCCGCGGTACCCCGGCAAGCCCGGCAAGCCCGGGGAGGGGGGAGGGGTGGGGCGGACGTCGCCGAGCGCGGCGCGCGGTCTCTCACTGAACATGGAGCGGCTGAACGAGACGAGCCGCCGCCATCGCAGTGCCTCGGCCATCATCGGGAGCCCCCGGGGCCGCGCACGCGCGCTGCGGCCCGCAGGGGGGAGGAGCCCGGACGGCGCCGGGGCGATTGCGGGTTATGCGGACTGCAGTGTGCTCAACTGCAAAAGCGCAGCAAGAGCTTGTTCACCGGCGCCGTCAGCTGGGGTCGCTCTTCCTCCACGAAAAAGAAACGCCCTGCTCTTGACTATGGCAGAACGTGGTGCTAGTCTTCTCCCTGCACTTTACTGCTCCAAGGCTGTTCAGAACACAGGGCGTTCTTAATGCACGTGTTCTCCAAAAAGCTTTGACACAGCATACCGGTTGCAAGTACCTAGTGGTAAGAAGGAAGTTCAACATCCGATAGCTTTACTGCTACAATACCTACACTTCATGCAGCCTCTATGGTAAATACCCGAGGTGCAGAGAACTCATTTCTATGTGGAGTGGAAAGAGAGAACTACTGTGTGGGGTGCACGCTCTCTTCTTAGCTTTAGGTACGCTTCTGCGCTCTTCGCTATGCAGACTTGAAAGAGTGCATGGCATTGATACAAGAAGAGTGGCAGACTGATATTAAACAGAGGGTTTAGAAGAAAAGTGCACGACCCAGACGTGGTTTTTGAGCAGAAAAACGTAGGAGCAGAGTGTTCTGTGTGAGGAGTAGGTGACAAATCATCTCCGTTAGAGAGCAATCGCTGGAAGATACAAACCGCGAACAAAGAAACTCAGTGCAGCAGAGTGCTCTGTGCAGCGGTATCTGTTGTCAGTGACTAGTGCTAAGAAGCAGCATCAACGTATGCTAGCTTTCTTACTGAATACCAAATTGTCTTGCTGCGTTAAGGGGTAAATATTGGAGATGCAGGGATCTCATATCTATGTGTAGTGGACAGTGAGAACTACTGTGGTGTGTGCCCTCTTTCTCCTTATCTTCAGTTATACTTCTCTGCTGCAGAGTTAAAAGAGTGGTTGCAACTCTTACAAGAAGCAGGGCAGACTGCTACGGTAGAGAGGGTTTAGAAGAAAAGTGCACGTCCCAGGCGTGGTTTTTGAGCAGATATACCTAGCAGCAGAGTGTTCTGTTTGAGGACTAGGTGACAAATCATCTCCGTTACAGAGAAATCGCTGCAGGATACAAATTGCGAACAAAGAACTGCCGTGCAACAGAGTGCTCTGCTCAGCATATCAGTTGTCATTGACTAGTGCTAAGAAGCAGGATCAAGATCAGCTAGCTTTCTTACTGAATACCTATTCGCCTTGCTACGTTCAGGGGTAAATATTGGAGATGCAGGGATCTCATGTCTATGTGTAGTGGACAGTGAGAAGTTCTGTGGTGTATGCACTCTTTCTCCTTATCTTCAGTTACACTTCTATGCTGCAGAGTTAAAAGAGTGGTTGCAACTCTTGCAAGAAGCAGAACAGACTGGTATCAAACAGAGAGTTGAGAAGAAAAGTTCACGTCCCAGCCATGTTTAGTCTGCAGAAAAACATAACAGGAGCGTGTTCTGTGTGAGGAGTAGGTGAAAATTTACCTCCGTTAGAGAAAAATCGCCCCAGGACACAAAGCGCCAACAAAGCAGCCGCTGAGCACCAGAGCTACCAAGAAAGCGTGCACACCACATAGTAGTTCTTCCTTCCGCTGTACATGCCATTGTATAGTCTTCATCCCGGAGCCTTAACAGCTAGCGTCATGTTTACCACAGAAGGCTGAATGACGATAAGGTATGTAATAGCAAAGCTAGCATACGTTTATCCTGCTTCTTAGCACTAGTCACTGCCTACTGATACGCTGAGCAGAGCACTCTGGTGCACGGCAGTTCTTTGTTCGCGGTTTGTATCCTGCAGCGATTTCTCTCTAAATGAGATTATTTGTCACCTACTCCTCACACAAAACACTCTGCTGCTAGGTTTATTTGCTCAAAAAACATGGCTGGGAAGCGCACTTTTCTTCTAAACCCTCTCTACCGGAGCAGTCTACCCTGCTTCTTGAAAGAGTTCCAAACACTCGTTTAACTCTGCAGCAGAGAAGTGTAACTGACGATAAGGAGAAAGAGTGCATACACCACAGTTCTTTTCAGTGTCCACTACGCATAGACATGAGATCCCTGCATCTCCAATATTTACCACAGAAGGCGGCAAGACGAATAGGCATTCAGTAAGAAAGCTGGCTGATCTTGACCCTGCTTCTTACCACTAGTCACTGACAACTGTTACGCTGAGAAGTGCACTCTGGTGCACTGAGTTTCCTTGTTTGCGGTTTGTATCTTGCAGCATTCTTTCTCTAATGGAGATGAATTGTCACCTAGTTCTCACACAGAACACTGCTGCTAGGTATTTCTGCTGACAAAACATGCCGGGGACGTGCACTTTTCTTCTAAACCCTCTGTTTAATATCAGTCTACCCCTCTTTTTGTGAGAGTGCCATGCACATTTTAATTTTGCATAGCGAAGAGCACAGAAATGTACTGACAGCTAAGAAGAAAGCGTGAACACCACACAGTAGTTCTCCTTTCCACTGCACATACCAAAGTGTTGTCTGCCTCTCGGAGCCTAACAGCAAGCGTCATGTTTACCACAGAAGGCAGCATGGCGATTAGGCATGTAGTAGCAAAGCTAGCTGGTTCGGATCCTGATCTTCAGCACTAGTCACGCCGCGCAGAGCACTCTGGTGCACAGCGGTTCTTTGCTTGCGGTTTGTATCTTGCAGCGATTTCTCTCTAAAGAACATGATTTGTCACCTCGTTCTCACACAAACCACTCTGCTGCTAGGTTTATTTGCTCAAAAAACACACCTGGGACGTGCACTTTTCTTCTAAACCCTCTCTACCGTAGCAGTCTGCCCTGCTTCTTGTAAGAGTTCCAAGCATTATTGAACTTTGCATAGCGAAAAGCAGAGAAGTGTAACTGAAGGTAAGGAGAAAGAGTGCATACACCACAGTAGTTCTCACTGTCCACTACACATAGACATGAGATCCCTGCATCTCCAATATTTACCACTGAAGGAAGCAAGACAAATAGGTATTCGTAAGAAAGCTAGCATACGTTGATCCTGCTTCTTAGCACTAGTCACTAGCAACTGATATGCTGAGCAGAGCACTCTGGTGCGCTGAGTTTTCTTGTTGGCAGTTTGTATCTTGCAGCGATTTCTCTCTAACAGAGATGATTTGTCATCTACTCCTCACACAGAACACTCTGCTCATACGTTTTTCTGCTGACAAAACACGCCTGGGACGTGCACTTTTCTTCTAAACCCTCTCTACCGTAGCAGTCTGCCTTGCTTCTTGTAGGAGTTCCAGGCACTCTTTTAACTTTGCACAGCAAAGAGCACAGAAATGCACCTATAGCTAAGAAGAAAGCGTGCACACCACACAGTAGTTCTTACTGTCCACTACACATAGACATGAGATCCCTGCATCTCTAATATTTACCCCTTAACGCAGCAAGACAATTTGGTATTCAGTAAGAAAGCTAACATACGTTGATGCTGCTTCTTAGCACTAGTCACTGACAACAGATACCGCTGCACAGAGCACTCTGCTGCACTGAGTTTCTTTGTTCGCGGTTTGTATCTTCCAGCGATTGCTCTCTAACGGAGATGATTTGTCACCTACTCCTCACACAGAACACTCTGCTCCTACGTTTTTCTGCTCAAAAACCACGTCTGGGTCGTGCACTTTTCTTCTCAACTCTCTGTTTGATACCAGTCTGTTCTGCTTCTTGCAAGAGTTGCAACCACTCTTTTAACTCTGCAGCATAGAAGTGTAACTGAAGATAAGGAGAAAGAGTGCATACACCACAGAACTTCTCACTGTCCACTACACATAGACATGAGATCCCTGCATCTCAATATTTACCCCTGAACGTAGCAAGACAAATAGGTATTCAGTAAGAAAGCTAGCTGATCTTGATCCTGCTTCTTAGCACTAGTCAATGACACCTGATATGCTGCGCAGAGCACTCTGTTGCACGGCAGTTCTTTGTTCGCAATTTGTATCCTGCAGCGATTTCTCTGTAACGGAGATGATTTGTCACCTAGTCCTCACACAGAACACTCTGCTGCTAGGTATATCTGCTCAAAAACCACGCCTGGGACGTGCACTTTTCTTCTAAACCCTCTCTACCGTAGCAGTCTGCCCTGCTTCTTGTAAGAGTTGCAACCACTCTTTTAACTCTGCAGCAGAGAAGTATAACTGAAGATAAGGAGAAAGAGGGCACACACCACAGTAGTTCTCACTGTCCACTACACATAGATATGAGATCCCTGCATCTCAATATTTACCCCTTAACGCAGCAAGACAATTTGGTATTCAGTAAGAAAGCTAGCATACGTTGATGCTGCTTCTTAGCACTAGTCACTGACAACAGATACCGCTGCACAGAGCACTCTGCTGCACTGAGTTTCTTTGTTCGCGGTTTGTATCTTCCAGCGATTGCTCTCTAACGGAGATGATTTGTCACCTACTCCTCACACAGAACACTCTGCTCCTACGTTTTTCTGCTCAAAAACCACGTCTGGGTCGTGCACTTTTCTTCTAAACCCTCTGTTTAATATCAGTCTGCCACTCTTCTTGTATCAATGCCATGCACTCTTTCAAGTCTGCATAGCGAAGAGCGCAGAAGCGTACCTAAAGCTAAGAAGAGAGCGTGCACCCCACACAGTAGTTCTCTCTTTCCACTCCACATAGAAATGAGTTCTCTGCACCTCGGGTATTTACCATAGAGGCTGCATGAAGTGTAGGTATTGTAGCAGTAAAGCTATCGGATGTTGAACTTCCTTCTTACCACTAGGTACTTGCAACCGGTATGCTGTGTCAAAGCTTTTTGGAGAACACGTGCATTAAGAACGCCCTGTGTTCTGAACAGCCTTGGAGCAGTAAAGTGCAGGAGAAGACTAGCACCACGTTCTGCCATAGTCAAGAGCAGGGCGTTTCTTTTCGTGGAGGAAGAGCGACCCCAGCTGACGGCGCCGGTGAACAAGCTCTTGCTGCGCTTTTGCAGTTGAGCACACTGCAGTCCGCATAACCCGCACCGCCCCGGCGCCGTCGGGCTCCTCCCCCTGCGGGCCGCAGCGCGCGTGCGCGGCCGGGGCTCCCGATGATGGCCGAGGCACTGCGATGGCGGCGGCTCGTCTCGTTCAGCCGCTCCATGTTCAGTGAGAGACCGCGCGCCGCGCTCGCGACGTCCGCCCCACCCCCTCCCCCTCCCCGGGCTTGCCGGGCTTGCCGGGTACCGCGGAGCTTCTGCGCGGGCCGCCCCTTGTACTGGCTGGACAGGCGGCGAGGCCGGGCTGCGGTTCTCCTGCACTGCTCCGTCTGCAGAAGAAATAGAGACATTTACATTTCAAAACAGCTGGCTGGCGAGATCAAAATGATAATTTGTACTATGCCAGTAACTGTAGGAGCTGAGACTAAGGTGCAATGGCCCAAGTAGCCAGCACCTACCCACAAATAACAAGGCCCTGCTTTAAACAATTGGAAATGGAATAAAAAGAAATTGAGCAGTCTTTGGAGCTTCTGAGTCACTGCACTCTTTCTTCTTACTGCTTGATGGGAACTTGAGTCAAGTTTGTTTTGTCTGGAAACACAGCAGAGAGTCTAAAGCCAACAGATTATGGATTAAAAGTAAGTAAGAGCCAAACCCACATGGCAACAGAGTGCTATTGTAGGTTGCAGTGATGTTGCACTAACATGCCCAAAAGTGTACCCCATGTTGTTGGAAGCTAGAGGCCCTGAGCCAGAACTCTGCTGCTCTTGGGCAGTGAGACTTGTGGGATTCCCAGTCATCCTCACAAGCTGTCCCTGTCACAAGGATAAAGGTGGCCAGGGTGAAGAGAACAAAGGAAACACAGCAGTGCTGACCTGAGAACACACCACCCCCACATTCACACTTACCTTTGCATCCAGCAAAGCTTCAAAGCAGAGAGAGAGATTGCCCTGGCTTAGAAATCCAAATTTAGACATCCAAATGTATATCAAAGAATCCAAATATCTAAGCTCAATTTAGGTGCTGCTGCCACTCCCATTAAAATTCCACAGAAACTGTGGCACTCTTGAAATTAGGCATTTCTACCATTGTCCAAACAGGAATTTAAAGACTAAAAACAAAAGCCTTAAGCCTGAGATCAGTTTGTTAACTAAACAACAGTCCTCTCTACCTTGTGGCTTCTTTCTTTCCTAAATGCACAAATGACAAGTGTTATCCTCCATCGCTCAGGATTCAGGCTTGAGCTACTTGCAAAGGATGTACAAAGCAACTATTACAGGAACCTGTCAGCAGAGTGCAACAGCAAAAATCAATTCTGCCTTTGTACAGCTGACACAGATTGGAGATAAATAACGCCATCTTTGGATTCTGCAATAAAGAAGAGAAAAGCACTGGAACTGCCAGCGTCCATGTCCCAGGAAGCGTTTTAGCAAGAGTCACACAGACTGCAGGTGAAGCATTTGGTGTGGTATGCACAATTGTGTTTAATATTTTTGTCTGTGCAGACACTTCAAATATTCCTTGAAGAGAACCTCTTTGTTTTTACTAATTCTGTTTGGTTTTTGTTAGACTACAGCCTCCCACTTTCAAATTTTATCTTTCCGCAATTTCAGGACCAGAATTCTTTGGATTTTCTGTAGGGAGGGATGGAGATCACCTCTTCAAGCAGAAGAAAACCTTAAAACTTGAAAACTTCAGAATACCTGAAGCATCTCCATTGACGTATCCGAGCCTTCTGTAACACAAGGGCAAAAATCTGTGCCATAAGGTGTAAGACGGAGCAGTGCAGGAAAGCCGCGGGCCCGGCCCCGCCGCCTGCCTGGCCCGTACAAGGCGCGGCCCTCGCGGTACCCGTGCGGTAGCTCGGCCAGCCCGGAAAGGGGGGGGGGCCGGTGGGACGTCAACCAGCGCGGCGCGCTGTCTGTCGCTGAACACAGAGCTGCTGAACGAGACGGGCCATGAAGAGACTGGGAGGGTGTGGTTTCTTTCAGAGGAAAAATAGGCAATGTTCATATCCAGGGCAATTGGCCGGAGACTGGGCGTCTGAGAGCTCAAATTCCGAAAGGGTCAGGATTTCTCCTAGACTAAATATGCCACCACTGAGAACCCTGGATATTCATGGAGTGCCAAAAGCCTCCTCTAAATGGACATTACAAAAGTGGTGAAGTGATTTTTTTATTTCAAAGAGTAATAGGCCCTTCTTTGCATGCAGGGCCGTTGACTTCAGACTGGTGTTCGGCCTGCTAAAATTCCGAAAGAATCAGGATTTCCCCCAGACTAAAGATTGCACCACTTAAAACCCTGGCTACTTTTCGAGAGACAATGTCTTCCTCAAAACTGCCATTAAGAAACTGGGATGGTGCAGTTTATTTCAGAGGGAATATGGCCAATGCACGTGTCCCGTGCCTTTGCCCAGAGTGTGGGGGTCTGACGGGTAAAAACCTGAAAGAATCAGGAGTTCTCCCAGACTAAATATGCCAGCACTTAGAACCTTGGCTACTTTTGGAGAGACTGTGTCTGCCTCCAAAATGGTACTAAGAAACTGGGAGGGTGTGGTTTATTTCAGAGGGAAAATTGCCATTGTTCATATCCAGGGTCCTTGGCCTGAGCCTGGGTGTCTTAGAACTAAAATTTTGAAAGGATCAAAATTTCTCCCAGGCTAAAGATGCCACTTCTTTGAACCCTGGCTACTTTTGGAGAGACAGTGTCTTCCTCAAAACTGCCATTAAGAAACTGGGACAGTGTGGTTTTTTTCAGAGGGAAAGTGACCAATGTACGTGTCCCGTGCCTTTGCCCAGTGTGTGGGCGTCTGAAGGGTAAAAACCTGAAAGGATAAGGATTTCTCCCAGACTAAAGATGCCACCTCTTAGAATCCTGGCTACTTTTAGACAGACTGTGTCTTCCTCCAAAATGGTATTAAGAAACTGGGAGGGTGTGGTTTTTTTCAGAGGGAAAATTGCCAATGTTCATATCCAGGGCCCTTGGCCTGAGACTGGGTGTCTGACCGTGCAATTTCTGAAAGGATCAGGATTTCTCCGAGAATAAAGATGCCACCACTTAGAACCCTGGCTGTTCATGGAGTGCCAAAAGCCTTTTCTAAATGGATATTACAAAAGTGGTGACGTGATCTTTATTTCACAGAGAAATTGGCCCTTCTTAGCATGCAGGGCCTTTGGCCTGAGACTGGGCGTCTGACAGCTAAAATTGCGAAAGGATCAGGATTTCTCCCAGACTAAAGATGCCACCAGTTAAAACCCTGGCTGTTCATGGAGTGCCAAAAGCCTCCTCTAAATGGATATCACAAAAGTGGTGAAGTGATCTTTATTTCACAGGGAAATAGGCCCTATGTTTGCATGCAGGTCCATGGTCCTGAGACAGGGCTTCGGCCTGCTAAAATTCAAAACCTATTGATTCCTCTCAGACTGAAGATGCCAGGAGTTACAAGCCTGGCTACTTTTGGAGACATCAACACTGCCTCCAAAATGGTATTAAGAAACTGGGACGGTGTGGTTTTTTTCAGAGGGAAAATGGCCAATGTACGTGTCCAGGGCTCTTGGCCTGAGACTGAGCGTCTGAGAGCAAAAATTTGGAAGGGATCAGGATTTCTCCTAGACTCAAGATGCCACCGCTTAGAACCCTGGCTACTTTTGGAGGGACAATGTCTTCATCAAAACTGCCATTACGAAATTGGGACGGTGTGGTTTTTTTCAAGGGGAATATGGCCCATGTTCATATCCATGGCAATGGGCCTGAGACTGGGCATCTGACACCTAAAATTCTGAATAGATCAGGATTTCTCCCAGACTAAAGATGCCACCAGTTAGAAGCCTGGATACTTTTGCAAACACCAACACTACCTCCAAACTGGTATTAAGAAATTGGGAGGGTCTAGTTTTATTCAGAGTGAAAATCGCCAGTGTTCGTATCCAGGGCCATTGGCCTGAGACTGGGCATCTGACATCTCAAATTCCGAAAGGATCAGGATTTCTCCTAGACTAAAGATGCAACCGCTTAGAATCCTGGATATTTTTGGAAAGACTATGTCTTCTTTGAAACGGCTATTAAGAAAGTAGGATGGTGTGGTTTTTTTCAGAGGGAAAATAGCCAATGTTTGTATCCAGGGTAATTGGCCTGAGACTGGGCTTCGTCCTACTAAAATTCTGATGGGATCAGGATTTCTCCCATACTAAAGATGCAACCACTTATAATCCTGGCTACTTTTCGAAAGACCAACACTACCTCCAAACTGGCATTAAGAAATTGGGAGGGTCTGGTTTTATTCAGAGAGAAAATCACCAATGTTCGTATCCAGGGCCCTTGGCCTGAGACTGGGCGTCTGACAGCTAAAATTCCGAAAGGATCAGGATTTCTCCCAGACTAAAAATGCAACCACTTAGAATCCCGGCTACTTTTGGAGATACGTCTTCCTCAAAATAGCCATTAAGAAACTGGGAGGGTGTGGTTTTTTTCAGAGGGAAAATAGGTTATGTTCGTGTCCAGGGCAACTGGCCTGAGACTTGGCTACTGACAGCTCAATTTCCAAAAGGGTCAGGATTTCTCCTAGACTAAATATGCCACTATTTAGAACCCTGGCTGTTCATGGAGTGCCAAAAGTCCCCTCTAAATGGATATTACAAAAGTGGTGAAGTGATCATTATTTCACAGAGAAATAGGCCCTTCTTTGCATGCCGGCCTTTGGCCTGAGACTGGGAGTCTGACAGCTAAAATTCCAAAAGGATCAGGATTTCTCCCCGACTAAAGATGCCACCAGTTAAAACCCTGGCTACTTTTGCAGAGACTGTATCTTCCTACAAAATGGTATTAAGAAACTGGGAGGGCGTGGTTTTTTTTGATAGGGAAAATTGACAATGTTCATATCCAGGGCCCTTGGCCTGGCACTGGGCGTCTGACCGTGCAAATTCTGAAAGGATCAGTACTTCTCCGGGACTAAATATGCCACCACTGAGAACCCTGGCTGTTCGTGGAGAGCCAAAAACCTCCTCTAAATGGATATCACAAAAGAGATGAAGTGATTTTTTTTCACAGAGAAATAGGCCCTATGTTTGCATGCAGGTCCCTAGTCCTGAGACAGGGCTTCGGCCCGCTAAAATTACAAACTTAATGATTCCTCCCGTACTAAAGATGCCAGCAGTTAGAAGCCTGGCAACTTTAGGAGAGACCAACAGTACCTCCAAACTGGTATTAAGAAACTGGGACGGTGTGGTTTTTTTAAGAGGGAAAAAGGCCAATGCACGTGTCCAGGGCCCTTGGCCTGAGACTGGGCATCTGACAGCTAAAATTCCGAAAGGATCAGGATTTCTCCCAGACTAAAGATGCCACCTCTTATAACCCTGGCTACTTTTTGAGAGACAATGTCTTCCGCAAAACTGCCGTTAAGAAACTGGGACGGTGTGTCTTCTTTCAGAGGGAATACGGCCAATGTTCGTATACATGGCAATTGGCCTGAGACTCGGCGTCTGACTGGTAAATTTCCAAAGGGATCAGGATTTCTCCCAGACTAAATATGCCACCAGTTAGAAGCCTGGCTACTTTTGCAAAGACCAACACTACCTCCAAACTAGTATTAAGAAACTGAGAGGGTGTGGTTTTATTCAGAGTGAAAATGGCCAGTGTTCATATCCAGGGCCCTTGGCCTGAGACTGGGCATCTGATAGCTAAAAGTTTGAAAGGATGAGGGTTTGTCCTAGGCTAAAGATGCGACCTCTTAGAATCCTGGCTACTTTTTCAGAGACAGTGTATTCCTCCAAATTTCCATTAAGAAACTTGGGAGGTGTAGTTTCTTTCAGAGGGAAAAAAGCCAATGTACGTGTCCGGGGCCCTTCCCCTGGGTGTGGGTGTCTGAGAGCTAAAATTCCGATGCGATCAGGATTTCTCCCCTACTTAAGATGCCACCACTTAGAACCCTGGCAACTTTTGCAGAGACCAACACTACATCCAAAATGGTATTAAGAAACTGGGAGGGTGTGGGTTTTTTCAGAGGGAAAATGGCCAATGTTCTTATCCAGGGCAATTGGCCTCAGACTGGGCGACTGACAGCTCAAATTCCAAAAGAGTCAGGGATTTCTCCTAGACTAAATATGCCACTCTTGAGAATTCTGGCTGTTCATGGAGTGCCAAAAGCGTCCTCTAAATGGATATTACAGAAGTGGTGAAGCGATCTTTATTTCACAGAGAAATAGGCCCTTCTTTGCATGCAGGGCCATTGGCCTGAGACTTCGGCCTGCTAAGATTCCGATAGAATCAGGATTTCTCCCCGACTAAAGATGCCACCAGTTAGTACCCTGGCTACTTTTCCTATGACAATGTCTTCCTCCAAACTGCCATTAAGAAACTGGGAGGGTGTAGTTTCTTTTTAGAGGGAAAATGGCCAATGTACCTGTCCAAGACCTTGGCCTGAGACTGGGCGTCTGACGGGTAAAAACATGAAAGGATCAAGATTTCTCCCAGACTAAAGCTGCCACCTCTTAGAATCTTGCCTACTTTTGAAGAGACTGTATCTTTCTCCAAAATGGGATTAAGAAACTGGGACGGTGTGGTTTTTTTCAGGGGGATAATTTCCATTGTTCATATCCTAGGCCCTTGGCCGAAGACTTGGCGTCTGACACCTAAAATTCTGAATGGATCAGGATTTCTACCAGACTAAAAATGCCACCAGTTAGAAGCCTGGCTACTTTTGCAAACACCAACACTTCCTCCAAACTGGTATGAAGAAACTGTGAGGGTGTGGTTTTTTTCAGAGGGAAAGGGCCAATGTACGTGTCCAGGGCCCTGGCCCGGAGTGAGGGCGTCTGACAGCTAAAATTCCAAAAGGATCAGGATTTCTCCCTGACTAAAGATGCCACCTCTTAGAACCCTGGATACTTTGGAGAGACAATGTCTTCCTTAAAACTGCCATTAAGAATCTGGGACGGTTTGGTATTTTTCTGAGGGCCAATGTTCCTATCCATGGCAAATGTCCTGCGACTAGGCGTCTGACAGGAAAAATTCGGAAGAGATCAGGATTTCTCCCGGACTAAAAATGCCACCACTTAGAACCCTGGCTACTTTTTGAAAGAACAACACTCTCTCCAATTTGGTATTAAGACACTGGGAGGTTATTGTTTTTTCTCAGATAGGAACTCCCTGATATTCATATACAGGGGCTGATACAGATGCCTGAGACTGGGCATCTGACAGCTAAAATTCCGAAAGGATCAGGATTTTTCCTAGACTAAAGATGCGACCACTTAGAATCCTGGCTTCTTTTGGAGAGACAATGTCTTCCTCAAAAGGGCCATTAAGAAACTGGGAGGGTGTGGATTTTTTCAGAGGGAAAATTGCCAATGTTCATATCCAGGGCCCTTGGCCTGTGACTGGGCGTCTGACCGCTAAAATTCTGAAAGGATCAGGATTTCTCCCATACTAAAGATGCCACCACTTAGAACCGTGGCGGTTCATGGAGTGCCAAAAGCCTCCTCTAAATGGATCTCACAAAAGTGGTGAACTGATTTTTATTTCACAGAGAAATAGGCCCTTGTTTGCATGCAGAGCCACGGTCCTGAGACGGGGCTTTGGCCTGCTAGAATTCCATATCTAATGATTTCTCCCAGACTAAAGATGCCAGCAGGTATAAGCCTGGCTACTTCTGGAGAGACCAACACTACCTCCAAACTGGTATTAAGAAACTGGGAGGTTGTGGTTTTTTCAGAGGGGAAATGGCAAATGTTCGTTCCCAGGGCCCGTAGCCTGAGACTGGGCATCTGACAGCTAAAATTCCACAAGGATCACGATTTCTCCCAGGCTAAAGATGCCACCGCTTAGAACCCTGGCTACTTTTGGAGAGACAGTGTCTTCCTCCAAACTGCCATTAAGAAACTGGGATGGTGTGGTTTTTTTCAGAGGGAAAATGGCCAATGTTCGTATCCAGGGCAATGGAGCTGAGACTCGGTGTCTGTGAGCTAAGATTCTAAAGGGATCAGAATTTCTCCCAGGCTAAAGATGCCACCACTTAGAACCCTGGTTCATTTTGGAGAGACCAATACTACCTCCAAACTGGGATTAAGAAACTGGAAGGGGGAGGTTTCTTTGATAGGAAAATGGCCAATGTTCGTGTCCAGGGCAATTGGCCTGACACTGGGCATCTGACAGCTAAAATTCCGAAAGGATCAGGATTTCTCCCAGACTAAAGATGCCACCACTGACAACCCTGGCTGTTCATGGAGTGCATAAAGCCTTTTCTAAATGGATATTACAAAAGTGGTGACGTGATCTTTATTTCACAGTGAAATAGGCCCTTCTTAGCATGTAGGGCCGTTGGCCTGAGACTGAGGGTCTGACAGCTAAAATTCCGAAAGGATCAGGATTTCTCCCAGACTAAAGATGCCACCAGTTAGAACCCTGGCTACTTTTGCAGAGACTGTATCTTCCTACAAAATGGCCATTAAGAAACTGGGAGGGCGTGGTTTTTTTCACAGGGAAAATTGCCAATGTTCATATCCAGGGCCCTTGGCCTGAGACTGGGCGTCTGACAGCTAAAATTCCGAAAGGATCAGGATTTCTCCCAGACTAAATATGCCACCACTTAGAAGACTGGCTACTTTTGCAAAGACCAACACTACCTCCAAACTGGTATTAAGAAACTAGGATGGTGTGTTTTTCAGAGGGAAAATAGCCAATGTTTGTATCCAGGGTAATTAGCCTGAGACTGGGCGTCTGAAAGGTAAAATTCCGATGGGATTAGGATTTCTCTCATACTAAAGATGCAACCACTTATAATCCTGGCTACTTTTCGAAAGACGAACACTACCCCCAAACAGGTATTAAGAAACTGAGAGGGTGTGGTTTTTTTTCTGAGGGAAAATAGCCAATGTTCGTATCCAGGGCAATTTGTCTGAGACTGGGAATCTGACAGCAAAAATTCCGAAAGGATCAGGATTTCTCGCAGACTAAAAATGCTACCACCTAGAATCCTGGCTACTTTTGGAGATACAATGTCTTCCTCAAAATGGACATTAAGAAACTTGGAAGGTGTGTTTTTTTTTCAGAGGGAAAATGGCCAATGTTCGTATCCATGGCAGTTGGCCTGAGACTGGGCGTCTGACAGATCAAATTCGGAAAGGGTCAGGATTTCTCCTAGACTAAATATGCCACTATTGAGAATCCTGGCTGTTCATGGAGTGCCAAAAGCCTCCTCTAAATGGATATTACAGAAGTGGTGAAGCGATCTGTATTTCACAGAGAAATAGGCCCTTCTTTGCATGCAGGGCCACTGGCCTGAGACTGGGCTTCGGCCTGCTAAGATTCCGATAGAATCAGGATTTCTCCCCGACTAAAGATGCCACCAGTTAAAACCCTGGCTACTTTTTCAGCGACAATGTCTTCCTCAAAACTGCCATTAAGGAACTGGAAGGGTGTAGTTTCTTTTTAGAGGGAAAATGGCCAATGTATGTGTCCAAACCCTTGGCCTGCGACCGGGCATCTGACGGATAGAAACCTGAAATGATCAGGATTTCTCCCAGACTAAAGCTGCCACCTCCTATAATTTTGGCTACTTTTGAAGAGACTGTATCTTCCTCCAAAATGGGATTAAGAAACTGGGACAGTGTGGTTTTTTCAGAGGGATAATTTCCATTGTTCGTATCCTAGGCCCTTGGCCGAAGACTAGGCATCTGACAGCTAAAATTCTGAATGGATCAGGATTTCTCCCATACTAAATATGCCAGCAGTTAGTAGCCTGCCTACTTTTGGAGAGACCAGCACTTCCTCCAAACTGGTAATTTGAAAATGGGAGGGTTTGTTTTTTTTTAGAAGATAAATGGCCTGTGTTCGTATCCAGGGCAATTGGCCTCAGACAGGGCGTCCGACAGCTCAAATTCCGAATGGATCAGGATTTCTCCCTGACTAAAGATGCGACCACTTAGAATCCTGGCTACTGTTGGAGAGACTGTATCTTCCTCCAAAGTGGGATTAAGAATCTGGGACTGTGTGGTTTTTTTTCACGGGGATAATTGCCATTGTTCGTATCCTGGGCCCTTGGCCGAAGAATTGGCGTCTGACAGCTAAAATTCTGAATGGATCAGGATTTCTACTAGACTAAAGATGCCAGCAGTTAGAAGCCTGGCAACTTTTGGAGAGACCAACACGTCCTCCAAACTGGTATTAAGAAACTGTGAGGGTGTGGTTGTTTTCAGAGGGAAAAAGGCCAATGTACGTGTCCAGGGCCCTGGCCCGGAGTGAGGGCGTCTGACAGCTAAAATTCCAAAAGGATCAGGATTTCTCCCAGACTAAAAATGCAACCTCTTAGAACCCTGGATACTTTTGGAGAGACAATGTCTTCCTCAAAACTGGCATTAAGAAACTGGGACGGTTTGGTATTTTTCTGAGGGAAAATGGCCAATGTTCCTATCCATGGCAAATGTCCTGCGACTAGGCGTCTGACAGGAAAAATTCGGAAGAGATCAGGATTTCTCCCGGACTAAAAATGCCACCACTTAGAACCCTGGCTACTTTTGGAAAGAACAACACTCCCTCCAAACTGGTATTAATAATTTGGGAGGTTGTTGTTTTTTCTCAGATGGGAACGGGCAAATATTCATATCCAGGGCCCTTGGCCTGAGACTGGGCATCTGACAGCTAAAATTCCGGAATCATCCTGATTTCTCCTAGACTAAAGATGCGACTACTTAAAATGCGGGCTTCTTTTGGAGAGAAAATGTCTTCCTCAAAAGGGCCATTAAGAAACTGGGAGGGTGTGGATTTTTTCAGAGGGAAAATTGCCAATGTTCATATCCACGGCTCTTTGCCTGAGACTGGGCGTCTGACTTCTAAAATTCTGAAAAAATCAGGATTTCTCCCATACTAAAGAAGCCACCACTTAGAACCGTGGCTGTTCATGGAGTGCCAAAAGCCTCCTCTAAATGGATATCACAAAAGTGGTGAACTGATTTTTATTTCACAGAGAAAGAGCCCCTTCTTTGCATGCAGGGCCATGGTCCTGAGACTGGGCTTAGGCCTGCTAAAATTCCATACCTAATGATTTCTCCCAGACTGAAGATGCCAGTAGTTAGAATCCTGGCTACTTTTGGAGAGACCAACACTACCTCCAAACTGGTATTAAGAAACTGGGAGGTTGTGGTTTTTTCAGAGGGAAAAGGGCAAATGTTCGTGCCCAGGGCCCTTGGCCTGAGACTGGGCGTCTGACAGCTAAAATTCCGAAGGGATCAGGATTTCTCCCAAACTTAATATGCCACCACTTAAAACCCAGGCTACTTTTGGAGACACCAACACTACCTCCAAACTAGTATTAAGAAACTAGGAGGGTGTGGTTTTTTTTCAGAGGGAAAATGGCCAATGTTCGTGTCCAGGGCAACTGGCCTGAGACTGGGCGTCCGACAGCTCAAATTCCAAAAGAATCAGGATTTCTCCCAGTCTAAAGATGTGACCACTAAGAATCCTGGCTACTTTTGGAGAGACAATGTTTGCCTCAAAATCGGCACTAAGAAATTCAGAGGGTGTGGTTTCTTTCAGAGGGTAAACGGCCAATGTACTTGTCCGGGGCTCTTGCCCAGAGTGTGGGTGTGTGACGGGTAAAAACCTAAAAGCATCAGGATTTCTCCCAGACTAAAAATGCCACCACTTAGAACCCTGGCTACTTTCGAAGAGACAATGCCTACCTCAAAACTGCCATTAAGAAATTGGGACGGTGTAGTTTTTTTCTGAGGGAATATTGCCAATGCACATGCCCCGTGGCTTTGCCCAGAGTGTGGGCGTCTGATGGCTAAAAACCTGAAAGGATCAGGATTTCTCCCAGACTAAACATTCCAGCACTTAGAACCTTGGAAACTTTTGGAGAGACTGTATCTTCTTTCAAAATGGTGTTAAGAAACTGGGAGGGTGTGGTTTTTTTCAGAGAGAAAATTGCCATTGTTCATATCCAGGGCCCTTGGCCTGAGCCTGGGCGTTTGAGAGCTCAAATTCCAAAGGGATCAGGATTTCTCCTAGACTAAACATGCCACCATTGAGAACCCTGCCTGTTCATGGAGTGCCAAAAGCCTCCTATAAATGGATATTACAAAAGTGGTGAGGCGATCTTTTTTTCACAGAGAAATAGGCCCTTCTTTGCATGCAGGGCCATTGGCCTGAGTCTGGGCTTCGTCCTGCTAAAGTTCCAAAAGGATCAGGATTTCTCCCCGACTAAAGATGCCACCTGTTAAAACCCTGGCTACTTTTGCAGAGACAATATCTTCCTCCAAACTACCATTAAGAAACTGGGAGGGTGTTGTTCCTTTCAGAGGGAAAATGGCCAATGTATGTGTCCAAACCCTTTGCCTGAGACTGCGCATCTGACGGTTCAAAACCTGAAAGGATCAAGATTTCTCCCAGAATAAAGCTGCCACCTCTTAGAATCCTGCCTACTTTTGAAAAGACTGTATCTACCTCCAAAATGGGATTACGAAACAGGGATGTTGTGCTTTTTTTCAGAGGGAAAAATCCCAATGTACGTGTCTAGGCCCCTTGCCCAGAGTGTGGGCGTCTGACAGATAAAATTCTGAAAGGATCAGGATTTATCCCAGACTAAATACGCCACCAGTTAGATGCCTGGCTACTCTTGCAAAGACCAGCACTACCTCCAAACTGGTATTAAGAAACTGTGAGGGTGAGGTTTTTTTTAGAGGATAAATGGCCAGTGTTCGTATCCAGGGCAATTGGCCTGAGACTGGGCTTCTGACAGCTAAAATTCTGAAAGAATCAGGATTTCTCCCTGACTAAAGATGCAACCACTTAGAATCCTGGCTACTTTTGGAGATACAATGTGTTCCTCAAAACGGCCATTAAGAAACTTGGAAGGTGTGGTTTTATTCAAAATGAAAATAGCCAGTGTTCGTATCCAGGGCAATTGGCCTGAGACTGAGCGCCTGACAGCTCAAATTCTGAAAGGGTCAGAATTTCTCCTAGACTAAATGAGCCACCACTTAGAACCCTGGCTGTTCATGGAGTGCCAAAAGCCTCCTCTAAATGGATATTACAAAAGTGGTGAAGTGATCTTTATTTCACAGAGAAAGAGGCCCCTGTTTGCATGCAGGGCCATGGTCCTGAGACTGGGCTTCGGCCTGCTAGAATTCCATACCTAATGATTTCTCCCACACTAAAGATGTCAGTAGTTAGAATCCTGGCTACGTTTTGAGAGACAATGTCTTCCTGAAAATGGCCATTAAGAAACTGGGAGGGTGTGGTTTCTTTCAGAGGAAAAATAGGCAATGTTCGTATCCAGGGCAATTGGCCTGAGACTGGGCATCTGACAGCTCAATTTTAGAAAGGGTCAGGATTTCTCCTAGACTAAAGATGCCACCACTATGAACCCTGGATGTTCATGGAGTGCCTAAAGCCTCCTCTAAATGGATATTACAAAAGTGGTGAAGTGATCTTTATTTCACAGAGAAATAGCCCCTTTTGTGCATGCAGGGCCATTGGCCTGAGACTGGGCTTCGTCCTGCTAAAATTCCGAAAGGATCAGGATTTCTCCCTGACTAAAGTATCCACAAGTTAGAACCCTGGCTACTTTTGGAGGGACAATGTCTTCCTCCAAAAAGCCTTAAAGAATCTGGGAGGGTGTAGTTTTTTTCCGAGGGAAAAGGGCCAATGTACGTGTCCAAGGCCTTGGCCTGCGACTGGGCCTCTGACGGGTAAAAACCTGAAAGGATCAGGATTTCTCCCAGACTAAAGATGCCACAAGTTAGATCCCAGGCTACTGTTGGAGGGACAACGTCTTCCTCCAAACTGTCCTAAAGAATCTTGGAGGGTGTGTTTTTTTTTCAGAGGGAAAAAGCTCAATGTACGTGTCCAGGGCCCTTGCCCAGAGTGTGGGCGCCTCACAGCTAAAATTTCGAAAGGATCAGGATTTAACCCAGACTAAAGATGCCACCTCTTAGAACCCTGGCTACTTTTGCAGGGACAGTGTCTTCCTGAAATCTCCCATTAAGAATCTGGGACAGTGAGGTTTTTTCAGAGGGAAAATGGCCAATGTTCCTATCCATGGCATTTGGCCTGAGACTGGGCGTCTGACAGGTAAAATTCCGAAGGGATCAGGATTTCTCCCGGACTAAAGATGTGACCGCTTAGAATCCTGGATACTTTTGCAGAGACAATGTCTTCCTCAAAACAGCCATTAAGAAACTGGGAGGGTGTGGATGTTTTCAGTGCGAAAATTGCCAATGTTCATATCCAGGGCCCTTGGCCTAAGTCTGGGCTTCGTCCTGCTAAAATTCTGAAAGGATCAGGATTCCTCCCAGACTAAATATATGGCCAGTTAGAATCCTGGCTACTTTTGGAGAGACAATGTCTTCCTAAAAATGGTCATTAAGAAACTGGGAGGGTGTGGGGTTTTTTTAGAGGGAAAATAGCCAATGTTCGTATCCATAGCAATTGGCCTGAAACTGGGCGTCTGACAGCTCGATTTCCGAAAGGGTCAGTATTTCTCCTAGACTAAAGATGCCACCACTGAGAACCTTGGCTTTTCATGGAGTGCCAAAAGCCTCCTCTGAATGGATATTACGAAAGTGGTGAAGTGATCTTTATTTCACAGAGAAATAGGCCTTTCTTTGCATGCAGGGCCATTGGCTGCGACTGGGCTTCGTCGTGCTAAAATTCAGAAAGATCAGGATTTCTCCCCGACTAAAGAGGCCACAAGTTAGAAGCCTGGCTACTTTTATAGGGACAACGTCTTCCTCTAAACTGCAATTAAGACACTGGGAGGGTGTAGTTTTTTTCAGAGGGAAAACGGCCAATGTACATGTCCTGGGCCCTTGCCCAGAGTGTGGGCGTGTGATGGTTAAAAACCTGAAAGGATCAGGATTTCTCCCAGACTAAAGATGCCACCACTTGGAACCCTGGCTACTTTTGGAGAGACAATGCCTTCCTTCAATCTGCTATTAAGAAACTGGGATGGTGTGGTTTTTTTCAGTGGGAATATGGGCAATGTACGTGTCCCGTGCCTTTGCCCAGAGCGTGGGCGTCTGACGGGTAAAATCCTGAAAGGATCAGGATTTCTCCCAGACAAAACATGCCTACCCTTAGAACTTTGGCAACTTCTGGAGAGACTGCATCTACCTCCAAAATGGTATTAAGAAACTGGGAGGGTGTGTTTTTTTTTCAGAAAGAAAATAGCCAATATTCGTATCCATGGCAATTGGCCGGAGACTGGGCGTCTGACGGCTAAAATTCGGAAAGGATCAGGATTTCTCCTGGACTGAAGATGCCACCATTGAAAACCCTGGCTGTTCATGGAGTGCCACAAGCCTCCTCTAAATGGATATTATAAAAGTGGTGAAGTGATCTTTATTTCACAGAGAAATAGGCCCTTTTTTGCATGCAGGGCCATTGGCCTGAGACTGGATTTCGGCCTGCTAGAATTCCGAAAGGATCAGGATTTCTCCCCGACTAAAGATGTCACCAGTTGAAAGCCTGGCTAAGTTTGCAGAGACCATGTCTTCCTCCAAACTGCCATTAAGAATCTGGAAGGGTGTAGTTTCTTTCAGAGGGAAAATGACCAATGTACGTGTCCCAGCCCTTCCCTGAGACTGGGCGTCTGACGGGTAAAATCAGAAGGGATCAGGATTTCTTCCAGACTAAAGCTGCCACCTCTTAGAATCTTGGCTACTTTTGAAGAGACTGTATCTTCCTCCAAAATGGGATTAAGAAACTGGGACGGTGTGGTTTTTTTCAGAGGGAAAATTGCCATTGTTCATATCCTAGGCCCTTGGCCGGAGACTGTTAGAAGCCTGGCTGTTCACGAGTGCCAAAAGCCTCCTCTAAAGGGATTTTACAAAAGTGGTGAAGTGATTTTTTTTCACAGAGAAATAGGCCCTTGTTAACATGCATGGCCTTGGGCCTGAGACTGGGCATCTGACAGCTAAAATTCCAATCCTAATGATTTCTCCCAGACTTAAGATGCCAGCGCTTAGAACCCTGGCTACATTTGGAGAGACAATATCTCCATCCAAACTGCTATTATGAAACTGGGCGGTGTGGTTTTTTTCAAAGGGAAAATGGCCAATGTTCGTGGCCAGGGCCCTCGGCCTGAGACTGGGTGTCTGACAGCTAAAATTCCGAAAGGATCAGGATTTCTCCCAGACTAAAGATACCACCACTTAGAACCCTGGCTGCTTTTGGAGACGCAATGTCTTCCTGCATGGTACCATTAAGAACTGGGAGGGTGTGGTTTTTTACAGAGGGAAACTGGCCAATCTTGGTGTCCAGGGCCATGGGCCTCAGACTGGGCGTCTGACAACTAAAATTCCTAAAGGATCAGGATTTCTCCCAGACTAAAGATGCCAGCAGTTAGAAGCCTGGCTACATTTGGAGAGACCAACACTACTTCCAAACTGATATTAAGAAACTGAAAGGGTGTGGTTTTTTTCAGAGGGAAAATGGCCAATATTCATAGCCAGGGCCCTTGGCCTGAGACAGGCGTCTGACAGATGAAATTCCGAAAGGATCAGTATTTCTCCCAGACTGATGAGGCCACCATTTAGAACGCTGGATGTTCATGGACTGCCAAGAGCCTCCTCTAAATGGATATCACAAAAGTGGTGAGGTTAGGTTTATTTCACAGAGAAATAGGCCCTTGTTAACATGCAGGGCCTTGGGCCTGAGACTGTGCTTCGGCCTGCTAAAATTCCGAAAGGATCAGGATTTCTCCCAGACTAAAGATGCCACAACTTAGAACTCTTGCTACTTTTGGAGAGACCAAGACTTCCTCCAAACTGCCATTAGGAAACTGGGAGGGTGTAGTTTTTTTAGAGGGAAAATGGCCAATGTACGTGTCCAGGGCTCTTGGCCAAAGTGTGTGCATCTGACAGCTAAAAACCTGAAAGGATCAGGATTTCTCCCACACTAAAGATGCGACCACTTAGAACCTTGGCTACTTTTGGAGAGACAATGTCTTCCTCCAAACTTGTATTAAGAAACTGGGACCGTGTGGTTTTTTTCAGAGGGAAATTACCAATGTTCATATCCAGGGCCCTGGGCCTGAGACTGGGCATCTGACAGCTAAAATTCCGGACAGATCTGGATTTCTCCCAGATTAAAGATGCCACCACTTAGAACCCTGGCTATTCTTGGAGTGCTAAAAGTGTCCTCTAAATAGACTTGACAAAAGTGGTTAAATGAGGTTTATTTCACAGAGAAATAGGCCCCCCTTTTCCTGTAGGTCCCTGGGCGCTGGGCCTGATACTGGGCTTCTGCCTGCTAAATTTCCCAATGAATCATGACTTCTCCCTGAGTAAATATGCCACCACTTAGAACGATGGGATCTTTTGGAGAGACCAACACTTCCTCCAAACTGCCATTAGGAAACTGGGAGGGTGTCGTTTGTTTCAGAGGCGAAATGGCCAATGTTCATATCGAGGGCGATTGGCCTGAGACTGGGCGTCTGACAGCTAAAAGTCCAAAATTATCAGGATTTCTCCCAGACTAAAGATGCCAGACTCCCAGACTTAGAACTCTGGCTACTTTTGGAGAGACGATATCTCCCTATAAATTGCTCTTAAGAAACAGTGCGGGTGTGGTTTTTTTCAGAGGGAAAATGGCCAATGTTCGTGTCCAGGGCGCTTGACCTGAGTCTGGGCTTTGGCCTCCTAGAATTCCAAAAAGATCAGGATTTCTCCCATACTAAAGATTCCGCCACATAGAACCCTGGCTGTTCATCGAGTGCCAAAATCCTCCTCTAAATGGGTATAGCAAAAGTGTATAAGTGAATTTTCTCTTACCACGATATCGGCCCTTGTTAGCATGCTGGACCCTTCGCCAACACTGGGCTTCGGCCTGCTAAAATTCCGAAGCTAATGATTTCTCCCAGACTTAAGATGCCCCCACTTAAAACCCTGGCTACTTTTGGAGACACCAACACTACCTCCAAACTGGTATTAAGAAACTGGGAGGGTGTGGATTTTTTCAGAGGGAAAATGCCCAATGTTTGTATCCAGGGCAGTTGACCTGAGACTGGGCTTTTGACGGCTCAAATTCTGAAAGGGCCAGGATTTCTCCTAGTCTAAAGATGGCACCACTTAGGACCGTAGTTGTTCATGCAGCTCCAAAAGGCTCCACTAAATGGATATTACAAAAGTTTTCCAGTGATTTTTCTTTCACATGGAAATTGGATCTTTTTTGCATGCAGGGCCATGGTCCTTAGACTGGGCTTCGGCCTGCTAAAATGCCGAATGCATAAGGATTTCTCCCTGACTAAAGATGCCAGCACTTAGAACCATGGCTACTTTTGGAGAGAAAATGTCTTCCTCCAAAGTGGTATTAAGAAACTGGGAGGGTGTGGTTTTTTTTCCAAGGGAAACTGTCCAATATTCTTGTCCGGGGGCCTTAGCCTGAGACTGGGCATCTGACAGCTAAAATTCAGAAAGGATCAGAATTTCACCCAGACTAAAGATGCCATCACTTAGAAATCTGGCTGTACATGGAGTGCCAAAGGCCTCTCTAAATGGATATTGCAAAAGTGGTGAAGTGATTTTTATTTCTCTGACAAAGACGCTCTTGTTTGCATGAAGGTTGATGGCCCTGACCCTGGGCTTCAGCCTCCTAAAGTTTTGAAACTAATTATTTCTCCCAGAAGAAAGATGCCACCACTTAGAAACCTGGCTACATTTTATGAGACCAACACTACCTCAAAACTGCTCTTCAGAAACTGGGAGGGTGTAGTTTGTTTCAGAGGGAAAATGGCCAATGTTCGTGTCCAGGGCGATTGGCCTGAGAGTTGGCGTCAGCTAAATTCCTAAAAGATCAGGATTTCTCCCAGAAGAAAGATGCCACCACTTAGAACCCTGGCTACTTTAGGAGAGACCAACACTACATCCGAAGATGTATTAAGAAACTGGGAGGGTGTGGCATATCTCAGAGGGCAAATGGCTAATATTTGGGTCCGGGGGTCTTGGCCTGAGACTGGGCGTCTGACAGCTAAAATTCCAAACACATCAGGATTTCTTCAAGACCAAAGATGCCACCACATAGAACCCTGGCTACGTTTGGAGAGGCAATGTCTTCCTCCAAACTGCGATTAAGAAATTGAAAGGGTGTGGTTTTTTTCAGAGGAAAAAGGCCAATGCACGTGTTCAGGGCCCTTGGCCTGAGACTGGGCGTCTGACAGCAAAAATTCCGAAAGCATCAGGATATTTCCAGGACTAAAGATGCCGCCACTTAGAACCCTGGCCACATTTGGAGAGACCAACACTACATAAAAACTGGTATTTAGAAACAGGGAGGGTGAGTTTTTTTTCAGAGGGAAAATGGCCAATAATCGTGTCCAGGGGCCTTGGCCTGAGACTGGGCATCTGAAAGCTAAAATTCTGAAAGGATCAGGATTTCTGCCAGACTAAAGATGCCACCACTTAGAACCCTGGCTACTTTTGGAGAGATCAACACTTCCTCCAAACTGGTATTAAGAAACTGGGAGGGTGTGTTTTTTTTCAGTGGGAAAATGGCGAAGGTTCATATCCATCGCTCTTGGCCTGACACTGGGCGTCTGACAGCTAAAATTCAAAAAAAATCAGGATTTCTCCCAGACTAAAGATGCCACCAATTAGAAACCTGGCTACTTTTGGAGAGACCAACGCTACCTGCAAAGTGGTATTAAGAAACTGGGAAGATGTGTTTTTTTTCAGAAGGAAAATGGCCAATGAAAGGGTGCAGGAACCTTGGCCAGAGAGTTGACGACTGACATCTAAAATTCCAAAAGGATCATGATTTCTCCCAGACTAAACATGCCGCCACATAGAACCCTGGCTGTTCATCAAGTGCCAAAAGCCTCCTCTAAAAGGATATAACAAAAGTGTTGAAGTGAGTTTTCTGTCAATGAGATATAGGCCCTTGTTTGCATGCAGGACACTTCGCCTGAGACTGGGCTTCGGCCGGCTAAAATTCTGAACCTAATGATTTATCCCATACTAAAGATGCCACCACTTAGAACTCTGGCTACTTTTGGAGAGTTCAACACGACCTCCAAACTGGTATTAAGAAACTGGGAGTGTGTGTTTTTTATCAGAGGGAAAATGGCCAATGTTAGTGTCCATGGCCCTTGGCCTGAGACTGGGCTTCTGACAGCTAAAATTCCGAAAAGATCGGGATTTCTCCCAGACGAGCGATGCCAGTGCTTAGAACCCTGGCTCTTCATAGACTGCTAAAAGCCTCCTTTAATTGTATATTACAAAAGTGTTGCAGTGATTTTTATTTCACAGAGAAATAGGCCCTGGTTTGCATGCAGGGCCATGGGCCTGTGACTAGGATTCGGCCTGCTAAAATTCCGAACCTAATGATTTCTCCCAGACTTTAGATGCCAGTGCTTAGAACCATGGCTACTTTTGGAGAGACAATGTGTTCCTCAAAACTACCATTAAGAAACTGGGAGGTTTTGGTTTCTTCAGAGGGAAAATTGCCAATGTTCATATCTAGGGTAGTTGGCCTCAGACTGGGCTTTTGATGGCTCAAATTCCAAAAGGGCCAGGATTTCTCCTAGTCTAAAGATGCCATCACTTAGGACCAGGGTTGTTCATGGAGTGCCAAAAGCCTCCTCTAAATGTATATTACAAAAATGGTGAACTGATTTTTATTTCTCTTAGAAACACACCCTTGTATGCATGCAGGTCGATGGGCCTGACCCTGGGCTTCGGCCGGCTAAAATTACGAAACTAATGATTTCTCCCTGGCTAAAGATGCCACCTGTCCTGGTTTTAGGACAGGGTTCTGCCAAAAAACGGCAGAAGTTTCCCTTTGAAATAGAGAAATCAATGTCGCCCCCTCCGAGTGTTATAATTGTTTCAAATCAAGGGCTCAAGGCCGAGATAAGGAGGTAAAAGTAACAGCTCTTTACTACTCTAACTCACAGCACAAGTAGAAAACAACAGTAATTATTAAAATTACCGACGAAAAACAGAAGAAAAAGCCAGTTGTAGTCCTTTCTTAGACGCGGACACACTCGGTCTGTGTCCGTTCCTCGGGGTGTAACTGTAGCAGGGCCGGCACAGCTGCAGGCGCAGGCGGGGAGCCAGGGAGGTGGAGTGGAACAGCCGCGGCCGGGCTGGCTCAGGTGGGAGCTCTTCGCTCCGGTCCTGTGTCCAGATGACCAGTTGTATTTCCAGAGGTAGGAAGTATTTGGTCTTTGGTGGCCAGCAGTGCCTCCGAGGTAGCAGGGCAGATGCTGGGCAGCTGAATGCAGCCGGCTCCCGGGTCTCCTACCTCCTCACACCGCCGAGCAGACTGGAGAAGTTCCCCCTCCCCCTCTCTCTCCCCGGAAACAGCCGGGCCCTCCAGAAGCCTCGTGCTCCCTGAGTAGCTCCCCCCCCCCCCCCGGAAGTCCGCATCCCCTCCGGGTAGCTCCGGTCCCACCCACCCGCCCGTCCAGGGCCATCACAAAACCCTGGCCACAGCCAGCAGGTTTGTTAGCATTACAATGGGAAGAATTCTCCCCACTCATACATTGAAGGAACACAATCCCAACCTTCAACATTATCCACCCCGAATTTTTCCCATGCCAACATGCTACAGCAAATTAAAAACCTTTAAATCATATACATACAGGCAGTTACAGGCACAGTATCATAGATAATTCACCCTAGAACAAGGTCTCCTTGGGGGATGCATCGGGTCTCTCCATCCTTTTGCATCACCCACCAAGTGCAACCTGGTCCTTGAGCGAAAACCACCCCACGAACAGGATTGTCTTTGCTGGAGGCAGAGTTCACCCAAACAGTTTTCCCTAACATGCCTCTCAGGTGTACCACTGGGACCTTATCTCCATCTGGTGTTCCCAAAGGCTCAGATTGGGCAGGACCTGCTCGGTTAGTGGAACCTCGGGTATTCACTAACCATGTGGCCCTTGGTAAATTAATCTCCCAGTTCTTAAAAGTCCCCCCACCAAGTGCTTTTAAGGTGGTTTTAAGCAGGCCATTGCACCGTTCAACTTTCCCAGCCGCTGGTGCATGGTAGGGAATATGGTACACCCACTCAATGCCATGTTCTTTAGCCCAGGTGCTAACAAGGCTATTTTTGAAATGAGTCCCATTGTCTGACTCAATTCTCTCAGGGGTATCATGTCTCCAAAGGACTTGTTTTTCCAGGCCTATGATGGTGTTCCTAGCAGTAGCGTGGGGCACAGGGTAGGTCTCCAACCACTCGGTGGTGGCTTCCACCATGGTCAGCACGTAGCGCTTGCCTTGGCGGGTCTGAGGCAGTGTGATGTAGTCAATCTGCCAGGCCTCTCCGTACTTGTATTTGGACCATCGCCCACCATACCAGAGGGGCTTCACCCGCTTGGCTTGCTTGATGGCAGCACATGTCTCACAGTCATGGATAACCTGGGAAATACTGTCCATGGTTAGATCCACCCCTCGGTCTCGTGCCCACTTATAGGTGGCGTCTCTGCCCTGATGACCTGAGGCATCATGGGCCCATCGAGCCAGGAACAATTCTCCCTTGTGTTCCCAATCTAAGTCTATCTTTGACACCTCTATCTGTGCAGCCTGATCTACCCGCCGTTGTGCCGGTGTTCTTCACTAGCCCGACTCTTGGGAACATGGGCATCCACATGGCGGACTTTCACGGGTAGCTTCTCTATCCGAGTGGCAATGTCTTTCCACTCATCAGCAGCCCAGATTGGCTTTCCTCTACGTTGCCAGTCAGCCTTTTTCCACCTTTCCAGCCAGCCCCACAGAGCATTGGCTACCATCCATGAATCAGTGTAGAGGTAGAGCTTTGGCCATTTCTCTCTCTCAGCAATGTCCAAGGCCAGCTGAACAGCTTTGAGTTCAGCAAGTTGGCTTGATCCACCTTCTCCTTCGGTAGCTTGTGCAACCTGTCATGTGGGGCTCCATACGGCTGCTTTCCACTTCCGATTCATTCCCACGATGCGACAGGAACCGTCAGTGAAAAGAGCGTAGCACGTTTCTGCTGGCAGCTGGTTGTACGGTGGGGCTTCTTCAGCTCGGGTCACTTGCTTCTGCTCCTCCTCCTCAGCGAGACCAAAATCCTCACCTTCTGGCCAGTTTGTAATTATCTCCAAAATCCCAGGGCGATTTGGGTTACCAATGCGGGCGCTGCGTGATGAGGCAATCCACTTGCTCCATGTGGCGTCGGTGGCATGGTGGGTAGAAGGAACCTTTCCTTTGAACATCCACCCCAGCACTGGCAGTCGGGGTGCCAGGAGAAGTTGTGCTTCTGTGCCAATTACCTCTGAGGCAGCTTGAACTCCTTCATAGGCAGCCAAGATTTCCTTCTCCGTCGGAGTGTAATTGGCTTCAGAACCTCTGTAACCTCTGCTCCAGAATCCCAGGGGTCGGCCTCGAGTTTCACTAGGCACCTTCTGCCAAAGGCTCCAGGACAGACCATGGTTCCTGGCTGCAGAGTAGAGAACATTCTTTACCTCTGGTCCTGTCCTAACTGGGCCAAGGTCTACAGCATGAGCGATCTCCTGCTTGATCTGGGCGAAGGCTTGCTGCTGTTCAGGGCCCCAGTGGAAATCATTCTTCTTGCGGGTGACCAGGTAGAGAGGGCTCACAATCTGGCTGTACTCAGGGATATGCATTCTCCAAAAGCCTATGGCACCTAGGAAAGCTTGTGTTTCATTCTTGCTTGTTGGTCCTGACATTGCAGTGATCTTATTGATGACCTCAGTGGGGACCTGGCGCCGTCCGTCTTGCCACTTCACTCCCAGGAACTGGATCTCTCGAGCAGGTCCTTTGACTTTGCTTTTCTTGATGGCAAAGCCAGCTTCCAGCAAAATCTGGATGATTTTCTCTCCTTCTCAAAGACCTCTGTTGCCGTGTTCCCCACACAATGATGTCATCAATGTATTGCAAATGTTCTGGGGCCTCACCCTTTTCCAGTGCAGCCTGGATCAGCCCATGGCAGATGGTAGGGCTGTGTTTCCACCCCTGGGGCAGTCGGTTCCAGGTGTACTGCACACCCCTCCAGGTGAAAGCAAACTGAGGCCTGCACTCTGCTGCCAAAGGAATGGAGAAAATGCATTGGCAATGTCAATGGTAGCATACCACTTCGCTGCCTTGGACTCCAGCTCGTACTGCAGCTCCAGCATGTCCGGCACGGCTGCGCTCAGCGGTGGAGTCACTTCATTCAAGGCACGATAGTCCACAGTCAATCTCCATTCCCCCTCAGACTTGTGCACAGGCCAGATGGGACTGTTGAAGGGTGAGTGGGTTTTGCTGACCACCCCTTGGCTCTCCAGCTCACGGATCATCTTGTGGATGGGGATCACAGCATCTCGATTTGTCCGGTACTGCCGGGCGGTGCACTGTCATGGTGGCAATTGGTACCTGTTGCTCTGTCACTTTCAGGAGTCCCACTGCAGATGGATTTTCTGACAGTCCAGGCAAGGTGTTCAACTGCTTAATACTCTCTGCCGATACAGCAGCTATTCCAAAAGCCCACCTGAATCCCCTTGGATCTTTGTAGTAGCCATTCCTGAGGAAGTCTATGCCTAGAATGCACGGTGCCCCTGGGCCAGTTACAATCGGATGTTTCTGCCACCCCTTCCCTGTCAGGCTAATCTCAGCTTCCAGCAAAGTAAATTCCTGTGATCCCCCTGTCACCCCAACAATGGAAACAGGTACCTTCCCCACATGTTCTGATGGTATCAGGGTGCATTCTGAACCAGTATCAACTAACATTCTATGTTTCTGTGGCTTTGATGTGCCAGGCCATCGCACCCACACTACCCAGTAGATCCTGTTATCCCATGCCTCTCCCTGGCTAGAGGCAGGGCCCCTCTAGCCCTGGTTATTATTTCCTTCCTGGGCATACATAGTGGAGGTCCCTTCCAGGGGATCTGACAGATCATCCTCCCTTCTGTAGTACCCTGCACCTTGGTTGTGGGAGGTCGAGGCTACCTTCATTTTAGCGCGGTTCCCTCGGTTGGCATTTCCCTCCCTGAGCTGACGCACCCATGCTGCCAGGACAGAAGTGGGCTTCCCATCCCATTTTTCCATGTCTTCCCCATGGTCTCGCAGGAAGAACCACAGGTCAGTTCGTGAGGGGTATCCTCTGTCCCTAGCTGGGGGGGCGTTGGGTGTGAGATTTGGGGCCTGTGACTCGTACTGGTGCTGCATTGATCTTCCTTATCTCCTCCCTTATAATCTCCCTCACCTCTCCTTTCAACCCTCTCATCCCCTTCATCTCCTCTTGGACCTGTTGGAGGTCCCTGGACACAGCAGAGACCTTGGCCTGCACTGGGCCATTAATCATACTGTCAAAATTTCTGAGCTTGCTGGCAACAGAACCCACTGTCTCTCGGAGGTCATCAGCCCTAATCAGTGCAATGTAGGTAGTAAATTCAGATGGCCCCAGGGTTGCCAGATCCCACAACATCTGCCCTGTGCACCTGACCTTGTCAGGGTCATTGTCATGCTGTCCATCCATCCCAAAGAGTACCTCTAATACTGCCACTTCCCTCAGCTGCTGGATCCCTTCATCAATGGTCTTCCAGCGCATTCTATGGTGGTGCTCCTGCATTCTCTCTTTGTGGATAAACTTCTCTCTCACACTCATTAGAAGCCGTTCCCAAAGGGAAAGGAGGCCTTGCTCCCTTACGAATGTCTGGTCCACACCTGAGTCCTGGGACAAGGATCCCAAATTCCTGGCCTCAGTGCCATCCAGTTGTACACCTCTCCCCATAAGGTCCCAGACACGAAGTAACCAGGTTGTAAAAGGCTCACGGCCCCGTCGCACAATGTCTTTTCGCAGGTTACAGAGAGTGTCATATGAGAGAGACTCGGTGACAATCTCAACCTCTGGCTCCCTTGCTGACTGTGAGGACCCTCCTGGCTGATCCCCACTATCTAGGTGCTTTGTTTTAATCTTAGATTTCCTAGTTTCCACAGGGGCAACTGCTGCTGGCTGTGGCTGCCCCTGTGATCCAGCTGGAACCTGGACAGATGTAACATCTATGGGTTCCACAGCAGCACCATCAGACTCTCCCTCTTTAGGGCAGGGGGAGGGTTTCTCACTAGCTGGGGAAAGGTGCTCCTTCAACACCTGGCCCATGTCCCGTATCTCCTTCACTAGAACCCCCACCCACTCTGGCTGGTTCATTTCTGCAGTGGGCTGTGGGTCAACACCAGGCTCTGGGGCAGCATCTCTAGTCTCAGGGACAGGGGCAGGCTCTGGGGCAGCCTCCCTAGTCTCTGGGACAGGGGTAGGGTCTGGGGCAGCATGTTTCACGGTTGTTATCCAAGCCAGTATTCCCTTGTTTCTGAATGCTAAGTAAAGCAGGCCCATCAGCAACACCAGCCACGGAATAATAATACTAGCAATTAAAGCAAATCTGAAATCCTTGAAAACTGGTGGGGTAGCCTCAAAAAACTGGGTGACAGGTTGGGAGAAAATTTCCCTTGCATTCATTGCCTCACAGTAAGTACCATTGTTGAAATAACCCCAGAAACACGCAGTTAGAGTACGATAGCTCTGGATCCATGTGGCAAATTTCCAGAAAAAATTAAAAACCCATGAATTCCTGACAAAATCAATCCAAAACACAAATCGAATCATAGCTACAATAAATTTGGTGAGGGGGCCCATATTCAAAAAAGGGCTTGCAAATGGGAGAGAAATATCTGTAACCACGTGGAGCCCAAACCAGATTAAACTAGACAACATGTTGCTGCTTAAGAGCTGCTACTCCTCTCTTAACTCGCCTTTTAATGCCCTCGGCCCCACTTTGGGCGCCAAAATCTGTCCTGGTTTTAGGACAGGGTTCTGCCAAAAAATGGCAGAAGTTTCCCTTTGAAATAGAGAAATCAATTTCACCCCCTCCGAGTGTTATAATTGTTTCAAATCAAGGACTCAAGGCCGGGATAAGGAGGTAAAAGTAACAGCTCTTTACTACTCTAACTCACAGCACAAGTAGAAAACAACAGTAATTATTAAAATTACCGACGAAAAACAGAAGAAAAAGCCAGTTGTAGTCCTTTCTTAGACGCGGACACACTCGGTCTGTGTCCGTTCCTGGGGGTGTAACTGTAGCAGGACCGGCACAGCTGCAGGCGCAGGCGGGAGCCAGGGAGGTGGAGTGGAACAGCCGCAGCTGGGCTGGCTCAGGTGGGAGCTCTTCGCTCCGGTCCTGTGTCCAGATGACCAGTTGTATTCCCAGAGGTAGGAAGTATTTGGTCTTTGGTAGTCAGCAGTGCCTCCGAGGTAGCAGGGCAGATGCTGGGCAGCTGAATGCAGCCGGCTCCCGGGTCTCCTACCTCCTCACACCGCCGAGCAGACTGGAGAAGTTCCCCCTCCCCCTCTCTCTCCCCGGAAAAACAGCCGGGCCCCTCCAGAAGCCTCGTGCTCTCCTGAGTAGCTCCACCCCTCCCCCGCTCCCGGGAAGTCTGCATCTCCCTCCGGGTAGCTCCGGTCCCACCCACCCGCCCGTCCAGGGCCATCTCAAACCCTGGGCACAGCCGGCGGGTTCTGTTAGCATTACAATGGGAAAAAATTCTCCCCACTCATACATTGAAGGAACACAATCCCAACCTTCAACAAACCATTTCAGTTCAATCAAGAGAGAAAAGTCCCTTTTTTTGTTTAGGCTTAGACGGTGGCTCACTTTTATAACTCGCATCCACCCGGAACCTACGAATTATGATTTTTCCTCTCATTTCCACAGTCTTTTCAGAGCTGTATATGGGTTGCTGAATCACATGGGGTGTCATTTTAAAGGCAGGCTGCTGAGAACACAAAAAGACTCTTCATCTCACTCTCCACTCAAATATCTCTGTCCAATTCCAATCCCAAAGACAGAGAGCTTCACTTCCCAAGGCCCATTTCTCAGGGCAAGAAAGGTCTTCTTCTCAGGCACTTTTAACCTCCCCACGTATATTCTACAGTTTAAAGGAATTTTAAGTAAAGTCATGATCCTCTAAAGCCCACAAAAAAAAGGTTTTAAGCTACTTATCAGTGGCGACTCCTCCATCTCTCCTTCTATGACTCTGGCCTTCCTTCTGCTGACTCCTGCAATTCCTCCTGCTTCATGCTTTCCATTCTGGGGAGCTCAGGAAAATCCGAAAGTTCATTCAGGCACTAAAAGTTAAAGTTGCATCCAAAACGGTAAAGATCCAGGCTGAAGCCGTGCTGGAAAAGACGCAGCCACACGAGATGATGAAAATGGCTGGACTTCTTTGTGCCGCTCTGCGAGGCCCGAGCCGAGCCGAGCCGGGCCGGGCCAAGCCGGGCTGGGCCGAGCCAGGCTCCCCCACGGGTCGAAGCCGCTCCGGGGCATTCCCGAGTCCAGGCTCTCCTCGCCCGTGCTGGGGCCGGGGCCGGGGCCGGGGCCGGGCCGGGCCGGGCCGGGCCCGCCGGGTCAGAGCCGAGTCCACCCGGGGCCTTCCTGGGGCCGGGAGTCATCCCGGGGCTGGGCCCTTCCGCCTCCCGGAGCTCTGCCCGGGCCGGGCCATGCTGGGACCCGGAGCCCCTGCCAGTTCCTCTCACCTGCCCCAACAGAACGCAAAAGACACAAAACTGACTTCTTTCCTGTGATTTGTAAAAGCGAAACAACGTTCTAATTGGTTTCCTGGGCTGTCAATCACCAACCCAGGTCTCTGATTGGTCCCCGCAGCCTCAGGGGAGGCTCCCAGAGAAGACCCCTGCTCTCTTTGTCTCAGGACCATGTGCGTTACATGGGGCTTCCATGGGGGGATGGGCCACCACCCCCCCCTTTCCATGTGTCCCAGCACAACTGCAGACCGGCTGTAGTCCAGACTGGAGTCAGCCGGTTGCGTGGAAAACCTGGAGGACCGGATTTCTGCCGACGTCTGGAATGGAGTCAGTCCAGAAAACTGGAGCGGACCCCGGCCGGAGTCCGGACTGGAGTAGGCCAGTTGCGTGGAAAACACGGAGGACTGGATTTCTGCTGGAATCCGGAATGGAGTCGGTGCAGAAAACCCAGAGTGGACCCCGCCCAAAGTCCGGACTGAAGTCGGACAATTGCGTGGAAAACCCTCAGAACCGGATTTCTGCCTGAGTCCGGAATGGAGTCAGTGCAGAAAACAATGACCGGACCCCGGCAGGTGTCTGTACTGGAGTCGGCCGGTTCCTTGGCAAACCAAGGACTGGATTTCTTCCGGACTCTGGAACAGAGTCAGGGCAGAAAGCCCAGACGAAACCCCGGCCAGAGTCCGGACTGGAGTTCGATGGTAGCGTGGAAAACCCAGAGAACCGGATTTCTGCCTGAGTCCGGAATGGATTCAGTGCAGAAAACCGAGACAGAACCCTGGCCGGAGTCCAGACTGGAGTCAGCCGGTTGCGTGGAAGACTTGGAGAAACGGATTTCTACCATAGTACAGAGTGGAGTCAGTGCTGAAAACCCAGAATGGATTCCTGCCGTAGCACGGACTGGAATCGGCCAGTTGCATTGAAAACAGGGAGGACTGCATCTCTGACAGAGTACGGAATGGAGTCTGTGCAGAACACCCGGAAAGGATTCCTGTCGGAAGTTTTTCAATAGCAGTTTTAAGGAATACATTGTTTCTCCAAAAGTAGCCAGGGTTCTAAGTGGTGGCATTCTTTGTCTGGGAGAAATCCTGATCATTTCGGTATTTTAGATGTCAGAAGCCCAGTCTCAGGCCAAGGGTGCTGGGAAAAAACTCTGGCCATTTTCCCTCCGATAAAAAACATACCCTCCCAGTTTCTTCATGGCAGTTTGGCAGAAGACATTGTCTCTCCAAAAGTAGCCATGGTTCTAAGTGGTGGCATTTTAGTCTGGGAGAAATCCTGATCCTTTCAGAATTTTAGCTATCAAACGCCCAGTCTCAGCCCAATGACGATGAACACATGCATTGGCCATTTTTCCTCTAAAAAAAACCACACCCACCCATTTTCTTAATGGCAATTTATAGGAAGACATTGCCTCTCCAAAAGTAGCCAGGGTTCTAAGTGGTGGCATCTTAAGTCTGGGAGAAATCCTCATCCTTTCAGAATCTTAGCTGTCGTACGCCCAGTCTCCCGCCAAGGGCCCTGTACACGAACACTGGCCATTTTCCCTCGGAAAAAAAGCACACTCTCCCAGTTTTTGAATACAAGTTTGGAGGTAGTGTAGGTCTCTCCAAAAGTAGACAGGGTTCTAAGTGGTGGCATCTTTAGTCTGGGAGAAATCCCGATCCTTTCTGAGTTTTAACTATCGTACTCCCAATCTCAGGCAAATGGCCCTGGACACGAACATTGGCCATTTTCCCTCTGAAAAAAACCATACCGTCCCAGTTTCTGAATACAAGCTAAGAGGTAGTGTGGGTCTCTCCAAAAGTATCCAGGGTTCTAAGCGCTGACATCTTTAGTCTGGGAGAAATCTTGATCCTTTTGGAATTTTCACGGTCAGACGCCAACTCTCTGGTTCCCCAAGGGCCCTGGACACGAACATTGGCCATATTCCCTCTGAAGAAAATCACACCTTCCCTGTTTTTTAATGGCAGTTAGGAGGAACACATTGTCTCTTGAAAAGAAGCCAGGGTTATAAGTGGTGGCATCTTTAGTCTGGAAGAAATCAGTAGGTTTGGAATTTTAGCAGGCCGAAGTCCAGTCTTGGGCCCATTGCCCTGCGTGCTACACAAGGGCTTATTTCCCGATGAAATAAAAATCGCTTCATGATGTTTGAAATATCCAATTAAGGGAGGCTTTTGGCACTCCATGAACAGCCCGGGTTCTCAGTGGTGGCATCTTTCATCTGGGAAAGATCCTGATTCTTTCGGATTTTAACTGTCAGACGCCCAGTCTCAGGCCAAGGGCCCTGAACACGTACATTGGCCATTTTTCCTGTGAAAAAAACCACACCCTCCCAGTTTCTTAATGGCAGTTTGGAGTATGACATTGTCTCTCCAAAAGTAGCCAGGGTTCTAAGTGGAGGCATCTTAATTCGGGCAGGAATCCTGATCCTTTCAGAATTTTACCTGTCAGACGCCCAGTCTATGGCCAATGGCCCTGGACCCTTACAAGGGCCATTTTCCCTCTGAAAAAAACCACACCCTTCCAGTTTCTGAATACGAGTTTGGAGGTAGTGTTGGTGTGTCCTAAAGTAGCCAAGGTTCTAAGAGGTGGTGTTGAAGGTTGGGATTGTGTTCCTTCAATGTATGAGTGGGGAGAACTCTTCCCATTGTAATGCTAACAAACCTGCTGGCTGTGGCCAGGGTTTTGTGATGGCCCTGGACGGGCGGGTGGGTGGGACTGGAGCTACCCGGAGGGGGATGCGGACTTCCGGGGAGGGGGGGAGGAGGGGGGGAGCTACTCAGGGGAGCACGAGGCTTCTGGAGGGGCCCGGCTGTTTCCGGGGAGAGAGAGGGGAAGGGGGAACTTCTCCAGTCTGCTCGGCGGTGTGAGGAGGGAGGAGACCCGGGGGCCGGCTGCATTCAGCTGCCCAGCATCTGCCCTGCTACCTCGGAGGCACTGCTGACTACCAAAGACCAAATACTTCCTACCTCTGGGAATACAACTGGTCATCTGGACACAGGACCGGAGCGAAGAGCTCCCACCTGAGCCAGCCCAGCTGCGGCTGTTCCACTCCACCTCCCTGGCTCCCGCCTGCGCCTGCAGCTGTGCCGGCCCTGCTACAGTTACACCCCCAGGAACGGACACAGACCGAGTGTGCCCGCGTCTAAGAAAGGACTACAACTGGCTTTTTCTTCTGTTTTTCGTCGGTAATTTTAATAATTACTGTTGTTTTCTACTTGTGCTGTGAGTTAGAGTAGTAAAGAGCTGTTACTTTTACCTCCTTATCCCGGCCTTGAGTCCTTGATTTGAAACAATTATAACACTCGGAGGGGGGTGAAATTGATTTCTCTATTTCAAAGGGAAACTTCTGCCATTTTTTGGCAGAACCCTGTCCTAAAACCAGGACAGATTTTGGCGCCCAAAGTGGGGCCGAGGGCATTAAAAGGCGAGTTAAGAGAGGAGTAGCAGCTCTTAAGCAGCAACATGTTGTCTAGTTTAATCTGGTTTGGGCTCCACGTGGTTACAGATATTTCTCTCCCATTTGCAAGCCCTTTTTTGAATATGGGCCCCCTCACCAAATTTATTGTAGCTATGATTCGATTTGTGTTTTGGATTGATTTTGTCAGGAATTCATGGGTTTTTAATTTTTTCTGGAAATTTGCCACATGGATCCAGAGCTATCGTACTCTAACTGCGTGTTTCTGGGGTTATTTCAACAATGGTACTTACTGTGAGGCAATGAATGCAAGGGAAATTTTCTCCCAACCTGTCACCCAGTTTTTTGAGGCTACCCCACCAGTTTTCAAGGATTTCAGATTTGCTTTAATTGCTAGTATTATTATTCCGTGGCTGGTGTTGCTGATGGGCCTGCTTTACTTAGCATTCAGAAACAAGGGAATACTGGCTTGGATAACAACCGTGAAACATGCTGCCCCAGACCCTACCCCTGTCCCAGAGACTAGGGAGGCTGCCCCAGAGCCTGCCCCTGTCCCTGAGACTAGAGATGCTGCCCCAGAGCCTGGTGTTGACCCACAGCCCACTGCAGAAATGAACCAGCCAGAGTGGGTGGGGTTCTAGTGAAGGAGATACGGGACATGGGCCAGGTGTTGAAGGAGCACCTTTCCCCAGCTAGTGAGAAACCCTCCCCTGCCCTAAAGAGGAGAGTCTGATGGTGCTGCTGTGGAACCCATAGATGTTACATCTGTCCAGGTTCCAGCTGGATCACAGGGGCAGCCACAGCCAGCAGCAGTTGCCCCTGTGGAAACTAGGAAATCTAAGATTAAAACAAAGCACCTAGATAGTGGGGATCAGCCAGGAGGGTCCTCACAGTCAGCAAGGGAGCCAGAGGTTGAGATTGTCACCGAGTCTCTCTCATATGACACTCTCTGTAACCTGCGAAAAGACATTGTGCGACGGGGCCGTGAGCCTTTTTTACAACCTGGTTACTTCGTGTCTGGGACCTTATGGGGAGAGGTGTACAACTGGATGGCACTGAGGCCAGGAATTTGGGATCCTTGTCCCAGGACTCAGGTGTGGACCAGACATTCGTAAGGGAGCAAGGCCTCCTTTCCCTTTGGGAACGGCTTCTAATGAGTGTGAGAGAGAAGTTTATCCACAAAGAGAGAATGCAGGAGCACCACCATAGAATGCGCTGGAAGACCATTGATGAAGGGATCCAGCAGCTGAGGGAAGTGGCAGTATTAGAGGTACTCTTTGGGATGGATGGACAGCATGACAATGACCCTGACAAGGTCAGGTGCACAGGGCAGATGTTGTGGGATCTGGCAACCCTGGGGCCATCTGAATTTACTACCTACATTGCACTGATTAGGGCTGATGACCACCGAGAGACAGTAGGTTCTGTTGCCAGCAAGCTCAGAAATTTTGACAGTATGATTAATGGCCCAGTGCAGGCCAAGGTCTCTGCTGTGTCCAGGGACCTCCAACAGGTCCAAGAGGAGATGAAGGGGATGAGAGGGTTGAAAGGAGAGGTGAGGGAGATTATAAGGGAGGAGATAAGGAAGATCAATGCAGCACCAGTACGAGTCACAGGCCCCAAATCTCACACCCAACGCCCCCCAGCTAGGGACAGAGGATACCCCTCACGAACTGACCTGTGGTTCTTCCTGCGAGACCATGGGGAAGACATGGAAAAATGGGATGGGAAGCCCACTTCTGTCCTGGCAGCATGGGTGCGTCAGCTCAGGGAGGGAAATGCCAACCGAGGGAACCGCGCTAAAATGAAGGTAGCCTCGACCTCCCACAACCAAGGTGCAGGGTACTACAGAAGGGAGGATGATCTGTCAGATCCCCTGGAAGGGACCTCCACTATGTATGCCCAGGAAGGAAATAATAACCAGGGCTAGAGGGGCCCTGCCTCTAGCCAGGGAGAGGCATGGGATAACAGGATCTACTGGGTAGTGTGGGTGCGATGGCCTGGCACATCAAAGCCACAGAAACATAGAATGTTAGTTGATACTGGTTCAGAATGCACCCTGATACCATCAGAACATGTGGGAAGGTACCTGTTTCCATTGTTGGGGTGACAGGGGATCACAGGAATTTACTTTGCTGGAAGCTGAGATTAGCCTGACAGGGAAGGGGTGGCAGAAACATCCGATTGTAACTGGCCCAGGGGCACCGTGCATTCTAGGCATAGACTTCCTCAGGAATGGCTACTACAAAGATCCAAGGGGATTCAGGTGGGCTTTTGGAATAGCTGCTGTATCGGGCAGAGAGTATTAAGCAGTTGAACACCTTGCCTGGACTGTCAGAAAATCCATCTGCAGTGGGACTCCTGAAAGTGACAGAGCAACAGGTACCAATTGCCACCATGACAGTGCACCGCCGGCAGTACCGGACAAATCGAGATGCTGTGATCCCCATCCACAAGATGATCCGTGAGCTGGAGAGCCAAGGGGTGGTCAGCAAAACCCACTCACCCTTCAACAGTCCCATCTGGCCTGTGCACAAGTCTGAGGGGGAATGGAGATTGACTGTGGACTATCGTGCCTTGAATGAAGTGACTCCACCGCTGAGCGCAGCCGTGCCGGACATGCTGGAGCTGCAGTACGAGCTGGAGTCCAAGGCAGCGAAGTGGTATGCTACCATTGACATTGCCAATGCATTTTTCTCCATTCCTTTGGCAGCAGAGTGCAGGCCTCAGTTTGCTTTCACCTGGAGGGGTGTGCAGTACACCTGGAACCGACTGCCCCAGGGGTGGAAACACAGCCCTACCATCTGCCATGGGCTGATCCAGGCTGCACTGGAAAAGGGTGAGGCCCCAGAACATTTGCAATACATTGATGACATCATTGTGTGGGGGAACACGGCAACAGAGGTCTTTGAGAAGGGAGAGAAAATCATCCAGATTTTGCTGGAAGCTGGCTTTGCCATCAAGAAAAGCAAAGTCAAAGGACCTGCTCGAGAGATCCAGTTCCTGGGAGTGAAGTGGCAAGACGGACGGCGCCAGGTCCCCACTGAGGTCATCAATAAGATCACTGCAATGTCAGGACCAACAAGCAAGAATGAAACACAAGCTTTCCTAGGTGCCATAGGCTTTTGGAGAATGCATATCCCTGAGTACAGCCAGATTGTGAGCCCTCTCTACCTGGTCACCCGCAAGAAGAATGATTTCCACTGGGGCCCTGAACAGCAGCAAGCCTTCGCCCAGATCAAGCAGGAGATCGCTCATGCTGTAGCCCTTGGCCCAGTTAGGACAGGACCAGAGGTAAAGAATGTTCTCTACTCTGCAGCCAGGAACCATGGTCTGTCCTGGAGCCTTTGGCAGAAGGTGCCTGGTGAAACTCGAGGCCGACCCCTGGGATTCTGGAGCAGAGGTTACAGAGGTTCTGAAGCCAATTACACTCCGACGGAGAAGGAAATCTTGGCTGCCTATGAAGGAGTTCAAGCTGCCTCAGAGGTAATTGGCACAGAAGCACAACTTCTCCTGGCACCCCGACTGCCAGTGCTGGGGTGGATGTTCAAAGGAAAGGTTCCTTCTACCCACCATGCCACCGACGCCACATGGAGCAAGTGGATTGCCCTCATCACGCAGCGCGCCCGCATTGGTAACCCAAATCGCCCTGGGATTTTGGAGATAATTACAAACTGGCCAGAAGGTGAGGATTTTGGTCTCGCTGAGGAGGAGGAGCAGAAGCAAGTGACCCGAGCTGAAGAAGCCCCACCGTACAACCAGCTGCCAGCAGATGAAACGTGCTACGCTCTTTTCACTGACGGTTCCTGTCGCATCGTGGGAATGAATCGGAAGTGGAAAGCAGCCGTATGGAGCCCCACATGACAGGTTGCACAAGCTACCGAAGGAGAAGGTGGATCAAGCCAACTTGCTGAACTCAAAGCTGTTCAGCTGGCCTTGGACATTGCTGAGAGAGAGAAATGGCCAAAGCTCTACCTCTACACTGATTCATGGATGGTAGCCAATGCTCTGTGGGGCTGGCTGGAAAGGTGGAAAAAGGCTGACTGGCAACGTAGAGGAAAGCCAATCTGGGCTGCTGATGAGTGGAAAGACATTGCCACTCGGATAGAGAAGCTACCCGTGAAAGTCCGCCATGTGGATGCCCATGTTCCCAAGAGTCGGGCTAGTGAAGAACACCGGCACAACGAGCGGGTAGATCAGGCTGCACAGATAGAGGTGTCAAAGATAGACTTAGATTGGGAACACAAGGGAGAATTGTTCCTGGCTCGATGGGCCCATGATGCCTCAGGTCATCAGGGCAGAGACGCCACCTATAAGTGGGCACGAGACCGAGGGTGGATCTAACCATGGACAGTATTTCCCAGGTTATCCATGACTGTGAGACATGTGCTGCCATCAAGCAAGCCAAGCGGGTGAAGCCCCTCTGGTATGGTGGGCGATGGTCCAAATACAAGTACGGAGAGGCCTGGCAGATTGACTACATCACACTGCCTCAGACCCGCCAAGGCAAGCGCTACGTGCTGACCATGGTGGAAGCCACCACCGAGTGGTTGGAGACCTACCCCTGTGCCCCACGCTACTGCTAGGAACACCATCATAGGCCTGGAAAACAAGTCCTTTGGAGACATGATACCCCTGAGAGAATTGAGTCAGACAATGGGACTCATTTCAAAAATAGCCTTGTTAGCACCTGGGCTAAAGAACATGGCATTGAGTGGGTGTACCATATTCCCTACCATGCACCAGCGGCTGGGAAAGTTGAACGGTGCAATGGCCTGCTTAAAACCACCTTAAAAGCACTTGGTGGGGGACTTTTAAGAACTGGGAGATTAATTTACCAAGGGCCACATGGTTAGTGAATACCCGAGGTTCCACTAACCGAGCAGGTCCTGCCCAATCTGAGCCTTTGGGAACACCAGATGGAGATAAGGTCCCAGTGGTACACCTGAGAGGCATGTTAGGGAAAACTGTTTGGGTGAACTCTGCCTCCAGCTAAGACAATCCTGTTCGTGGGGTGGTTTTCGCTCAAGGACCAGGTTGCACTTGGTGGGTGATGCAAAAGGATGGAGAGACCCGATGCATCCCCAAGGAGACCTTGTTCTAGGGTGAATTATCTATGATACTGTGCCTGTAACTGCCTGTATGTATATGATTTAAAGGTTTTTAATTTGCTGTAGCATGTTGGCATGGGAAAAATTCCGGGTGGATAATGTTGAAGGTTGGGATTGTGTTCCTTCAATGTATGAGTGGGGAGAATTCTTCCCATTGTAATGCTAACAGAACCTGCTGGCTGTGTCCAGGGTTTGTGATGGCCCTGGACAGGCGGGTGGGTGGGACCGGAGCTACCCGGAGGGGATGCGGACTTCCGGGGGGGAGGGGGGAGCTACTCAGGAGAGCACGAGGCTTCTGGAGGGGCCCGGCTGTTTTCCGGGGAGAGAGGGGGAGGGGAACTTCTCCAGTCTGCTCGGCAGTGTGAGGAGGTAGGAGACCCGGGAGCCGGCTGCATTCAGCTGCCCAGCATCTGCCCTGCTACCTCGGAGGCACTACTGACCACCAAAGACCAAATACTTTCTACCTCTGGGAATACAACTGGTCATCTGGACACAGGACCGGAGCGAAGAGCTCCCACCTGAGCCAGCCCGGCCGCGGCTGTTCCACTCCACCTCCCTGGCTCCCGCCTGCGCCTGCAGCTGTGCCGCCCTGCTACAGTTACACCCCAGGAACGGACACAGTCCGAGTGTGTCAGCGTCTAAGAAAGGACTACAACTGGCTTTTTCTTCTGTTTTTCGTCGGTAATTTTAATAATTACTGTTGTTTTCTACTTGTGCTGTTAGTTAGAGTAGTAAAGAGCTGTTACTCCGCCTTGAGTCCTTGATTTGAAACAATTATAACATTCGGAGGGGGGTGACATTGATTTCTCTATTTCAAAGGGAAACTTCTGCCGTTTTTTGGCAGAACCCTCTCCTAAAACCAGGACATGGTTATTTAAGTGAATAACTGACCCAAGTTTTTTTTCTGTATGTTGCTGGTATGAGGAAAGCGGGGGAGGGAATAATCTGGAAATCTCATTCTGAATTGTTCTGTGTTGTTAATAAATTTCTAGTTCCCTTTTTAAGCTTTAAGCCTGCTTTGTCTTTACTCCTAAACTCGATCCCCAAAAGAAATTAAATATATTAAAATTGGCAAACCCCAGTCACACCGTGACAGCAGTCCAGGTTTTCCGCACTGACTCCATTCCGGACTATGGCAGAAATCCGGTCCTCCGGGTTTCCTACGCAACTGGTCGACTCCAGTCTCGATCCCGGCCGTGGTCCACTCCAGGTTTTCTGCACTTACTCCATTCTGGACTCCGACAGAAATCCGGTCTTCCAAATTTTCCATGCAACCGGCCGACTCCAGTCCGGACTCTGGGCGGGGTCCGGTCCGTGTTTTCTGGACTGGCTCCTCTCCGGACTTTGGCAGAAATCCGGTCCTCCGGTTTTCCATGCAACCGGCCGACTCCATTTCGTGACAGGGCTGGGGTCCGGTCTCGGTTTTCTGCACTGATTCCATTCCAGACTCCGGCAGAAATCCGGTCCACCGGGTTTTCCACACAATCAGTCGACTCCAGTCCTGTGGCGGTCCAGGGTATCCCTCTGGACCCTTTGGGAGTGCAGGACCTCCCCTGTCCAGCCCTTTTGGATCCCCCAGGTGAGGCCGGGTTGTTTTCGAGGCTTGAACCTGCTCCGTGGCAACGTCAACCTCCACTTTGAGAAGAGATGCAAACTTTTAGAGAAACTGGGGTGTGAATTAAGTAGTTAGCCTGTAGAAAATGTAGTTTTGGGGATTGTTTATATTATCAGCTACGAGGTCAAGATGGAGGAAAGGGGGTGCGGTGGACTTTCTTCTTCTTCTTGTTCACATTCTCCATCTTGGAGGGGATACTGGGAACCACAGATTGGTTGGGGACAAAACTAGATATAGTAATAAAATTCTATAGTATTCGGAAGTAATTGTAAACTTATTATACGTAATTTAGTGTAAAAAAGATAAGTCCTGCCCTTTCTGGGACAGACTTTCGTCCCGCACTCGATGGTGATAGACCTCTGCGCGCAGCAAAAGAACCTTAACGATAACAATTAATAAACAAACCTTGAGCCTGGACAATTGTCTCCTGCAATCTCTCTTCTGCGGCTTCAAAGAAATCCCTGCACCCGGAACCACCCACCTGTGGCCATCTGAGGGGTCTCAGGCATAAAGGGACCCTCCAGACTGAGTCACAATCCGTACTCCAGCCGGGGTCCAGTCCGTGTTCTCTGAACTGACTCCATTACACACTCCAGCAGAAATCCGGTCCTCCGCGTTTTCAGCACAACTGGGACACTCCAGACCGGACTCTGGCCAGGGTCTGCTCCGTGTTTTTTGAAATGTCTCCATTCCGGACTCCAGCAGAAATCCGGTCCTCCAGGTATTCCACTCAACCGGCCCACTCTAGTCCGGACTGTGGCCGCTATCCGCTCCAGGTTTTCTGCACTGACTCCATTCCAGACTCCGGCAGAAATCTGGTCCTCCGGATTTTCCACGCAACTGGCCAACTCCATTCCAGACTCCGGCTGCGGTGCAGTCCGTGTTTTCTGGACTGGCTCCTCTCCAGACTCCGACAGAAATCCGGTCCTCTGGGTTTTCCACGCAACCACTCAACTCCATTCCGTGACCCAGCTGGGGTCCGGGCTGGGTTTTCTGCATTGATCCCATTCCGGACTCCAGCAGAAATCCGGTCCTCCAGGTTTTCCACGCAAACGGCTGACTCCAGTCCAGACTCCGGCCAGGATGCGCCCTGGGTTTTCTGTAATGACCCCATTCTGGACTCCAGCTGGGATCCAGTCCTCCGGGTTTTCCATGCAACGAGCCGACTCCAGTCCGGACTCAGGCCGGTGTCCGGTCCATGTTTTCTGCACTGACTCCATTCTGGACTCCGGCAGAAATCCGTTCTTCTCGGTTTTACACGCAACCGGCTGACTCCAGTCCGGACTCTGGCCGGGGTCTGGTCCAGGTTTTTTGCACTGACTCCATTCCGGACACTGGCAAAAATCCGGTCATCCAGGTTCTCCACACATCCGGCCGACTGTAGTTTGGACTCCGGCCTGGATCCTGTCCATATTTTCTGCACAAAATCCATTCCGGACTCCAGCAGAAATCCAGGCCCCCGGGTTTTCCACGCAACCGGCCGACTCCAGTCTGTGACTAGGCTGGGGTCTGCTCTGGGTTTTCTGCACTGACTCCATTCCGGACTCCGGCAGAAATTCGGTCCCCCTTGTTTTCTACGCAATCGGCCAACTCCAGTCCAGACTCCGGCCGGGGTCTGCTCCGGATTTTCTTCACTCACTGCATTCCGGACTCCGGCAGAAATATGGTCCTCCAGGTTTGCCACATAACTTCCCAACTGCTGTATAGACTCCAGCCGGGGTTCGCTCCGGGTTTTCTGCACTGACTCCATTCTGGACTCCGGGAGAAATCCGGTCCTCCGGGTTTTCCACGCAACCAGCCAACTGAAGTCCGGACTACGGCAAGGGTCTGCTCTGGGTTATCTCCACTGACTCCATTCTGGACACCGGCAGAAATCCGGTCCTCTGGGTTTTCAGCGCAACCGGCCCCCTGCAGTCCATAGTTCGGCCAAGATCCGCTCGTGGCTTTTTGCACTGACTCCATTCCGGACTCCGGCAGAAATCTGGTCCTCCGTGTTTTTCTCGCAACCGGCCAAATCCAGTCCGGATTTCAGCCGGGATCCGCTCTGGGTTTTCTGCACTGAGTCCATTCTGGACTCCGGCAGAAATCCGGTTCTGCAGGTTTTCCACGCAACCGGCAGACTGAAGTCCGGAGTACGGCAGGATTCCGCTCTGGGTTATCTGCACTGACTCCATTCCGGACTCCGGCAGAAATCTGGTCCTCTGGGTTTTCCACAAAACTGTCAGACTGCTGTGTGGACTCCGTCCCGGGTCTGCTCCGGGTTTTCTGCACTGACTCCACTCCAGACTCTGGAAGAAATCCGGTCCTCCAGGTTTTCCACACAACCGGCAAACTCCAGTCAGGACTGCGGCTGGGGTCCGCTCCGAGTTTTCGGCACTGACTCCATTCCGGACTCCAGCAGAAATCCGGTCCTCCGGGTTTTCCACGCAACCGACCGACTGCAGTCCGGACACCAGCCTTGATTCTGTCCGGGTGCTCTGCACTGACTCCATTCCGGACTCCAGCAGAAATCCGGTATTCCGGGTTTTGCCAGCAACTGGCCAACTCCAGACCGGACTACGGCAGAAATCCAGGCCTCCATGTTTTTCTCGCAACCAGCCGACTCCAGTCCTGACTCCAGGCGGTTTCCGGTCCGCGTTTTCTGCACTGACTCCATTACAGACTACAGCAGTAATATGGTTTCCCAGCAACTGGCCAACTCCAGATAGGACTCCGTTCAGGATCCTGTCCGGGTTTCCTGCGCTGACTCCATTCCGGACTCCAGCAGAAATCTGGTCCTCGGGGTTTTCCACGCAACTTATCGACTCAGGTCCGTGCCCCGGCAAGGGTCCGCTCCGGGTTTTCTGCACTGACTCCATTCCGGACTCCAGCAGAAATATGGTCCTCCGGGTTTGCCACATAACCGGCTCACTGCTGTCTGGACTCCGACCGGGGTCCGCTCTGTGTTTTCTGCACTGACTCCATTAAGGAGTCTGGAAGAAATCCGGTCCTCCGGGTTTTCCACGTGACCGGCCGACTCCAGTCCGGACTCTGGCCGGGATCGTGTACGAGTTTTCCGCACTGACTCCATTCCGGACTCCAGCAGAAATATGGTCCTCCGGGTTTGCCACATAACCGGCTCACTGCTGTCTGGACTCCGGCCGGGGTCCGCTCTGTGTTTTCTGCACTGACTCCATTAAGGAGTCTGGAAGAAATCCGGTCCTCCGGGTTTTCCACACGACTGGCCAACTCCGGTCCGGACTCCGGCCAGGGTCCGCTCCGGGTTTTCTGCACTGACTCCATTCCGGACTGCGGCAGAAATCCGATCCTCCGGGTTTTCCACGCAACCAGACGACTCCAGTCCGGACTCCGGCTGCGGTGCAGTCTGGGTTTTCTGCCCTGACTCCATTCTGGACTCTAGCAGAAATCCGGTCGACTGGGTTTTCTACGCGACTGGCCGACTCCTTTCCAGACTCCGGCCGGGGTCCGCTCCGGGTTTTCTGCACTGGCTCCATTCCAGATTCTGGCAGAAATCCAGTCCTCCGGGTTATCCATGCAACCAGCCGACTCCAGTCGGACTCCGGCCGGGATCCGCTCCGGGTTTTCTGCACTGATTCCATTGCGGACTCCGGCAGAAATCCGGTCCTCCTGGTTATCCACGCAACCAGCCGACTCTAGTCCGGACTCCGGCCGGGCTCTGCTCCAGGTTTTCTGCACTCACTCCATTCCAGGCTACGGCAGAAATCCAGTCCTCCAGGCACGCAACCGCCTCTTTTCTATCCAGGCTCCGGCCAAGGCCCGGTCCTTTTTCTTGACTAACTCCATTCTGGACTCCGGCAGAAATCCGGTCCTCCGGGTTTTCCACGCAATCGGCCGACTCCAGTTCCGACTCCGGCCGGGATGGTGTATGGGTTTTCTGCCCTGACTCCATTCCAGACTCTGGCAGAAATCCGGTCCTCTGGATTTTCCACGCAACTGGTCGACTCCAGTCCGGACTCCGTCCGGTGTCCGCTCTGTGTTTTCCGCACTGACTCCATTAAGGAGTCTGGAAGAAATCTGGTCCTCTGGGTTTTCCATGCAAGAGGCCGACTCCAGTCCGGACTCCGGCCGGGGCCTGGTCCGTGTTTTCTGCACTGACTGCATTTCGGACTCCGGCAGAAATCTGGTAATCTCGGTTTTCCACAAAACCGGCAGACTCTAGTCCGGACTCAGGCCAGGGTCATGTCTGGGTTTTCTGCGCTGACTCCATTAAGGACTCCGGCAGAAATCCGGGCCTCGGGGTTTTCTACGCAACTGGCCATCTCCAGTCAATACTGCGGCTTGGGTGCGGTCTGTGTTTTCTGGACTGGCTCAACTCCGGTCTTCGACAGAAATCCGGTCCTCCGGGTTTTCAGTGCAACCGACCGACTCAGGTCCAGACTCCGGACAGTGTCCGTTCTGGGATTTCTGCACTGACTCCATTCCGGACTCCGGTAGATATCCGGTCCTCCAGGTCTTCCACGCAACCAGCCGACTCCAATCCGGACTCCCAGCAGGATCTGCTCCAGGTTTTCTTCACTGACTCCATTCCGGACTTCGGAAAAATCCGGTCCTCCAGGTTTTCCCACCAACTGGCCAACTCCAGTCCGGGCTCCGGCCGGGGCCTGGTCCGTGTTTACTGCACTGACTCCATTCCGGACTCCGGCAGAAATCCTGTCCTCGGGGTTTTCCACGTTACTGGTCAACTCTAGTCCGTGCCCCGGCTGGGGTCCGCTCTGGGTTTTCTGCACTGACTCCATTCCGGACTCCGGCAGAAATCTGGTTCTCCGGGTTTTCCACACAACCGGCCGACTGAAGTCCGGAGTCCGGCAGGGGTCCGCTCTGGGTTATCTCTACTGACTCCATTCCAGACTCTGGTAGAAATCCAGTCCTCCATGCTTTACACGCAACCGCCTGACTCCAGTCCCGACTCTGGCTGGGGTCCGGTCCATGTTTTGTGAAATGTCTCCATTCCTGACTCCGGCATAAATCTGGTCCTCCGGGTTTTCCACAAAACCATCTGACTACTGTGTGGACTCCGGCCGGGGTGCTGTCTGGGTTTTCTGCACTGACTCCATTCTGAACTCTGGTAGAAATCCGGTCCTCCGTGTTTTCCATGCAACCGCCCCTTTCCTGTTCAGGCTCCAGCCAAGGCCCGGTCCGTGTTTTCTTCACTGACTGCCTTCCGGACTCCGGCAGAAATCCGGTCATACGGGTTTTTCACACAATCGGCCGACTGCAGTTCCGACTCCAGCCGGGATCGTTTACGGGTTTTCTGCACTGACTCCATTCCGTACTCTGTTAGCAATCCGGTCCTCTGGGTTTTCCACGCAACCGGCCGACTCCAGTCAAAACTGCGGCTGGGGTCCGGTCCGTGTTTTCTGGACTGGCTCAACTCCGGTCTTCGACAGAAATCCGGTCCTTTGGGTTTCAGCACAACTGGCCGATTCCAGTCCGGACTCCAGCTGGGGTCCGCTCCTTGTTATCTGGACTGACTCCATTCCGGTCTCCGGCAGAAATCCGGTCATCCGTGTTTTCAGTGCAACCGGACGACTTCAGTCCGGACTCCGGCCGGGGTGCTGTCCGGGTTTTGTGCACTGACTCCATTCCGGACCCTGGTAGAAATCCGGTCTTCCGGGTTTTCCACACAATCGGCCGATTCCATTTCCGACTCAGGCCTGGATCGTTTATGGGTTTTCGGCACTGACTCCATTCCGTACTCCATCAGCAATCCGGTCCTCTGGGTTTTCCACGCAACCGGCCGACTCCAGTCCGGACTCCATCCGGTGTCCATTCTGTGTTTTCTGCACTGATCCCATTAAGGAATCTGGAAGAAATCCGGTCCTCCAGGTTTTCCATGCAAGAGGCCAACTCCAGTCCGGCCTCCGGCCGGGGTTCTGTCAGTGTTTTCTGTACTGACTCCATTCCGGACTCCGGCAGAAATCTGGTAATCCGGCTTTTTCACGAAACTGGCTGACTCTAGTCCGGACTCAGGCCAGGATCCTGTTCGGGTTTTCTGCGCTGACTCCATTAAGGACGCCAGCAGAAATCCGGTCCTCGCAGTTTTCCAAGCAACCAGCCGACTCCGGTCCGGACTCCGGCCAGCGTCCGGTCTGGAATTTCTGCACTGACTCCAATTCCGGACTCCAGCAGAAATCCGGTCCTCCGGGTTTTCCACGCAACTGGCCGACTCCAGTTCGGACTCATGTGGATCCTGTCCAAGTTTTCTGGACTGACTCCATTCCGGACTCCAGCAGAAATCCAGGCCTCCGGGTTTTCCACACAACCGGCTGACTCCAGTCTGGACTCCGTCCAGGATCTGCTTGGGGTTTTCTGCACTGATTCCATTCGGACCACAGTAGAAATCCGGTCATCTGGGATTCCTCGCAACCGGCCTACTCCAGTCCTGACTGCTGCCAAGTCTGGTCCAGGTTTTCTGCACTGACTCCATACCAGACTCCGGCAGAAATACGGTTCTCTGGGTTTTCCACACAACCGGCCGACTGAAGTCCAGAGTCCGGCGGGGGTCGCTCTGGGTTATCTCTACTGACTCCATTCCAGACTCTGGCAGAAATCCGGTCCTCCGGGTTTTCCACGCAACCGCCTCACTCCAGTCGTGATTCCGGCCAGGGTGCAGTCCGGGTTTTGTGGACTGACACCATTCTGGACTCTGGTAGATATCCGGTCCTCCATGCTTTACACGCAACCACCTGACTCCAGTCCCGACTCCGGCTGGGGTCTGGTCCATGTTTTTTGAAATGTCTCCATTCCTGGCTCCCGCAGTAATCCGGTCCTCCGGGTTTTCCACGCAACCGGTTGACTCCAGTCCGGACTCCGTCCAGGACCCGCTTCGGGTTTTCTGCACTGACTCCATTCCGGACTCCGGCAGAAATTCGGTCCTCCGGGTTTTCCACAAAACTGTCTGACTACTGTGTGGACTCCGGCCGGGGTCTGCTCCGGGTTTTCTGCACTGACTCCATTCTGGACTCCAGAAGAAATCCGATCCTCCGGGCTTTCCACGCAACCAGCCAACTCAAGTCAGGACTGCGGCTGGGGTCCGGTCCGTGTTTTCTGGACTGGCTCAATTCCGGACTCCAGTAGAAATCTGGTCCTCCGGGTTTTCCAAGAAACCGGCTGACTGAAGTCCGGAGTCCGGCAGGGGTCCGCTCCTGGTTTTCTGCACTGACTCCATTCCGGGCTCCGGCAGAATTCCGGTCATCCGTGTTTTCAGTGCAACCTGACTACTCTAGTCCGGACTCCGGCCGGGGTGCTGTCTGGGTTTTGTGTACTGACTCCATTCCGGACCCTGGTAGAAATCTGATCCTCCGGGTTTTCCACGCCACCGCCCCTTTCCTATTCGGACTCCGGCCAAAACCCGGTTCATGTTTTCTTCTCTGAGTGCATTCTGGACTCCGGCAGAAATCCGGTCCACCAGGTTTTCCACGCAATCCGCCGTCTCCATTTCCGACTCAGGCCAGGATCGTTTATGGGTTTTCTGCACTGACTCCATTCCGTACTCCGTCAGCAATCCAGTCCTCTGGGTTTTCCACGCAACCGGCCGACTCCAGTCTGGACTCCGTCCGGTGTCCACTCTGTGTTTTCTGCACTGACCCCATTGAGTAATCTGGAAGAAATTCGGTCCTCCGGGTACTCCCCCAAACGGCCGACTCCATTCCATGAGTAGGCTGGATTCCGGTCTGGGTGTTCTTCACTGACTTCATTACGGACTTCGGCAGAAATCCGGTCCTCCGGGTCTTCCACGCAACCGGCCGACTCCAGTCTGTGCCTAGGCTGGGGTCCGGCCCGGGTTTTCTGCCCTGATTTTTTTCCAGACTACGGCAGAAATCCGGTCCACCGGGTTTTCCACGCAACCGGCCAACTCCAGTCCAGGCTCCAGTCGGGGTCCAGTCCGGATTTTCTGCACTGACTCCATTCCTGACTCTGGCAGAAATCCAGTCCTCCGGGTTTTCCACGCAACTGGCCGACTCCAGTTCTGGCTCCGACAGGGATCGTGTACAGGTTATCTGCACTGACTCCATTCCAGACTCCGGCAGAAATCTGGTCCTCTGGGTTTTCCACGCAACCAGCCGACTGCAATACGGACTCCGGCCGGGGTCCAGTCCGGGTTCTCTGCACTGACATTATTCCAGACTCCGGCACAAATATGGTACTCGGGGTTTTCCACGCAACCAGTCGAGTCCAGTCCGGACTCCGGGCGAGGTCCGCTCTGGGTTTTCTGCACTGATTCCAATCCAGGCTCTGGCAGAAATCTTGGCCGCGGGGTTTTCCACAAACCAGCCGACTCCAGTTCCGACTCCGGCCAGGATCGTGTAAGGGTTTTCTGCACTGATTCAATTCCGGACTCCGGCAGAAATCCGGTCCTCCGGGTTTTCCACGCAACCAGCCGACTACAGTCCGGACACCGGCCGGGGTCCGCTCTGGGTTTTCGGCACTGACGCCATTCTGGACTCCAGCAGAAATCCGGTCCTCTGGGTTTTCCACGCAACCGACCAACTGCAGTCCGGACCCCAGCCTTGATTCTGTCCGGGTGTTCTGCACTGACTCCATTCCGGACTCCAGCAGAAATCCGGTGCTCCGGGTTTTGCCAGACACTGACCAGCTCCAGACCGGACTCCGGCCGGGTCCCGGTTCCTGTTTTCTGCACTGACTCCATTCCGGACTCCGGCAGAAATCCAGGCCTCCATGTTTTTCTCGCAACCGGCCGACTCCAGTCCGGATTTCAGCCAGGATCCACTCTGGGTTTTCTGCACTGACGCCATTACAGACTACAGCAGTAATATGGTGTTCCAGTTTTTCCCAGCAACTGGCCGACTCCAGATAGGACTCCGGTCGTGATCCTGTCCAGGTTTCCTGCACTGACTCCATCCCGGACTCCGGCAGAAAACTGGACATCGGGACTTTCCACCCAACTGGTCGACTCAGGTCTGTGCCCCGGCAAGGGTCCGCTCCGGGTTTTCTGCACTGATTCCATTCCGGACTCCGGCAGAAATATGGTCCTCCGGGTTTGTCACATAACCGGCTCACTGCTGTCTGGACTCCGGCCGGGGTCTGCTCGGTGTTTTCTGCACTGACTCCATTAAGGAGTCTGGAAGAAATCCGGTCCTCCGGGTTTTCCCAGCAACTGGCCGACTCCAGTCCAAACTCAGGCCGGGATCGTGTACGAGTTTTCTCCACTGATTCCATTCTGGACTCCGGGAGAAATCCGATCCTCCGGGTTTTCCACGCAACTGGCCAACTCCAGTCTGGACTCTGGCTGGGGTCCTGTCCTTTTTTTCTGCACTGACTCCATTCCAGATCCAGGTAGAAATCTGGTCCTTCGGGTTTTCCACGCATATGGCCGACTCCAGTCCGAACTTCGTCCCCGGTCCCGTCCGGGTTTTCTACACTGACTCCATTCCGGACTCGGGCAGAAATCCAGTCATCCAGGTTTTCCACGCAACCGGCCGACTCCAGTCCGGACTCCGGCTGGGGCCCCATCCGCGTTTTCTGCACTGACTCCATTCTGGATTCCGGCAAAAAATCCAGTCCTCGGGGTTTTCCACGCAAACAGCCAACTCCAGTATAGACTCCGGCCGGGGTCCGCTCCGGGTTCTCTGCACTGACTCCATTCCAGACTCCGGCAGAAATCTGGTCCTCCGGGTTTTCTACGCAACTGGCCGACTCCAGTCCGGACTCCGGCCAGGGTCCGGGCCGGGTTTTCTGCATTGACTCCATTCCGGACTCAGGCAGAAATTCAGTCCTCCAGGTTTTCCACGCAACCGGCCGACTATAGTCCAGACTCCGACCGGAGTCCTCTCTGGGTTTTCTGCACTGACTCTATTCTGGACTCTGGCAGAACTCCGGTCCTCCGAGTTTTCCACGGCACTGACCAACTCCATTCTTGACTCCTGCCAGGGTCCGGTCAGGGTTTTCTGCACTGTCTCCATTCCGGACTCAGGCAGAAATCCAGTCCTCCGGGTTTTCCACGCATCTGACTGACTCCAGTCTGGAGTCCGGCCGGGGTCCGCTCCGGGTTTTCTGCACTGACTCCATTCCGGACTCCGGCAGAAATCCGGTCCTCCGGGTTTTCCATGCAACCGGCCGACTCCAGTCCGGACTCCGTCCGGAAAAATTCATCATTTTAACTGAGAAATATGCCAAAAAAATTCACACTAAGATGCACATAAATCTCTTTTCCAGCCAACCCCACAGAGCATTGGCTACCATCCACGAATCAGTGTAAAGGTAGAACTTTGGCCACTTCTCTCTTTCAGCAATGTTCAGGGCCGGCTGAACAGCTTTGAGTTCCGCAAGTTGGCTTGATCCACCTTCTCCTTCGGTAGCTTGTGCAACCTGTCATGTGGGGCTCCATGCAGCTGGTTTCCATTTCCAGTTCATCCCCACGATGTGGCAGGAACCGTCGGTGAAAAGAGCGTAGGATGTTTCATTTGCTGGCAGTTGGTTGTAGGGTGGAGCTTCTTCGGCCCGGGTCACTTGGTCTCGCTCTTCTTCATCAGAGAGACCAAAATCTTCACTTTCTGGCCAATGTGTAATTATCTCCAAAATCCCAGGGCGATTCGGATTGCCAATAAGGGCGCGCTGCGTGATGAGGGCAATCCACTTGCTCCATGTGGCATCGGTGGCATGGTGGGTAAAGGGCACCTTTCCTTTAAACATCCACCCCAGCACTGGCAGTCGGGGTGCCTGGAGAAATTGTGCTTCCATGCCAATCACCTCTGGGGCAGCTTGAACTCCTTCGTAGGCAGCCAAGATTTCCCTCTCTGTGGGACTGTAATTGGCTTCAGACCCTCTGTAACTTTGGCTCCGGAATCCCAGGGGTCAGCCTCGAGTCTCACCAGGCACCTTCTGCCAAAGGCTCCAGGACAGACCATGGCTCCTGGCTGCAGAGTAAAGCATGTTCTTTATCTCTGGTCCCATCCTGACTGGGCCAAGGGCTACAGCATGAGTGATCTCCTGCTTGATCTGAGCAAAGGCCTGCTGTTGTTCAGGTTCTTCTTGCGGGTGACCAGGTAGAGAGGGCTCACAGTCTGGCTATACTCAGGGATGTGCATTCTCCAAAAGCCTATGGCACCTAGGAAAGCTTGTTTTTCCTTCTTGCTTGTTGGTGCAGACATTGCAGTGATCTTATTGATGACCTCAGTGGGGACCTGGCGCCGTCTGTCTTGCCACTTCACTCCCAGGAACTGGATCTCTCGGGCAGGTCCTTTGACTTTGCTCTTTTTAATGGTGAAGCCGGCTCCCAGCAAAATGTGGATGATCTTCTCTCCCTTCTCAAATACCTCCACTGCTGTGTTCCCCCACACAATGATGTCATCGATGTACTGCAAATGTTCTGGGGCCTCACCCTTTTCCAGTGCAGCCTGGATCAGCCCATGGCAGATGGTAGGGCTGTGTTTCCACCCCTGGGGCAGTCGGTTCCAGGTGTACTGCACACCCCTCCAGGTGAAAGCAAACTGAGGCCTGCACTCTGCTGCCAAAGGAATGGAGAAAAATGCATTGGCAATGTCAATGGTAGCATACCACTTCGCTGCCTTGGACTCCAGCTCGTACTGCAGTTTCAGCATGTCCAGCACGGCAGCGCTCAGCGGTGGAGTCACTTCATTTAATGCACGATAGTCCACAGTCAATCTCCTTTCCTCCTCAGACTTGTGCACAGGCCAGATAGGGCTGTTGAAGGGTGAGTGGGTTTTGCTGACCACCCCTTGGCTCTCCAGCTCACGGATCATCTTGCGGATGGGGATCACAGGATCTCGGTTTGTCCAGTACTGCCGGCGTTGCACTGTCAAGGTGGCGATTGGTACCTGTTGCTCTGTCACTTTCAGGAGTCCCACTGCAGATGGATTTTCTGACAGTCCAGGCAAGGTGTTCAACTGTGTAATGCTCTCTGCCTCTACAGCAGCTATACCAAAAGCCCACCTGAACCCCTTTGGGTCTTTGTAGTAGCCGTTCCTGAGGAAGTCTATGTCTAGAATGCGTGGTGCCCCTGGGCCAATTACAATTGCATGTTTCTGCCACTCCTTTCCTGTCAGGCTCACCTCAGCTTGCAGCAAGTCAATTCCTGTGATCTCCCCGTCACCCCAACAATGGAAACAGGTTCTTTCCCCATATGTTTTGATGGTATTAGGGTGCATTGTGAACCAGTATCAACTAACACTCTATGTTTCTGTGCTTCTGATGTGCCAGGCCATCGGGCCTACATTGTCCAATACTCTCTGTCATCCCATGGCTCTCCCTGGCTAGAGGCAGGGCCCCTCTAGCCCTGGTTATTATTTCCTTCCTGGGCATACATAGTGGAGGTTCCTTCAAGTGGGTCTGACAGATGATCTTCCCTTCTGTAATACCCTGCACCGTGGATGATGCTACCCACCCCGGGATGGGCCCCTGGAACGTTATACCCTAGAAACAAAGAAAATTCATTTTTGTATGACATATTCCCTTTGCCAAGGTTCTGTTATTTTTAGGATTTCTATTGGTCTTTAAATTAGCTAGGTGATTGGGTTTTTCTTTACGTAGAGTTTGAATGTAACTGAACAATGCTGGTAACTTGTATTTTTATTGGTTAAAATCTCAATCCTTTGAAAAAGTATAAAAACCCCTTGTTACATGATGTAAGTGGACTTCGCATGCTGATCCCCTTTGAAAAAATAAACTATCTTCGGAACCTCGGCTGTGAGTCTCGAAGCCTTTGTCTCTGCGAGCAGGTAGCTGACCTGGACCTCTTGAGCTATTTGAGTTCTCGTAGCATCCTGAGGCTGGGAAGTCCCCACGAGAGGTCTGCCATGCTGTCTCCCTCCAAAATTACCTCATCGCCACTTCTCTCACTGTGGTCCTTCTCAGGGTCTTCCAGCATACCTTGCAATAAATGGTATATAGATGGCTCCTTTGCAATTCACAACATCCCATTTCACCTGACCATGTCAGAGATGTCAGGGGCCGGCCTCCCAAATACCTCCAATACTGCCATCTCGGCTGAGGATCCCTTCCAAGGGTCTTCAGCCATTCATGTGTGCTCCTGCATTCTCTCTCACACCCAATAAAAGCCATTCCAAGGAGGAGGCCCTACAAATCCTGCCCACACTGAGTTTCCGATCAGGAGCCAATTCCTGGCCTCAGTGCACTCGTATCACCTTCCCTAATGCCCCCCGGTAAGTGAAAGCCCTCATGGCCCTTTGTGACAATGTCTTTTCATTGATTGAGTTTCACAGGGAGGATCTGTGATTTCTCAACCCTGCTTAGCTAGGAAGGCCAATGACATCCTTTTAGGTCGTTATCCAAGTCAATATTCCTTTGTCTCTGAATGCTAAGTAGAACAGGCCTATCAGCAACACCAACCACTGTATGGTATCATTAACATTCAGAGGAGATTTAAACCCTTCAAAAACTGGTGGGGTAGACCCAAAAAACTGGGTGAAGGGTTGGGAGAAAATTTTCCCTGGTGCCACTCCCTCACAGTAGGTGCCATTGTTAAAGTAATCCCAAAAACATGCAATTAGTGTGTGATAGCCCCGAATCCATGTACCTGCCTTCCAAAGGAAGTTAAAAATCTACTAATTCCTCACCTTATTAACCCATAAAGCAAACTGGATAACAGACACAATAGCCTTAGTTATAGGGCCCATGTTTAAATAAGGGCCTGCAAATGGGAGAAATATAGCCACGACCAGGTGCCACCCAAACCAGGGTAAGCTAGACCACATGATGCCACCTAATGATGTTTCTATATCCAGCACACAAAAATTAAGTTATTCAAGAATTGTTATTCCTTTTATCTCTCGATGCCCTCATGCCCCATGTTGGGTGCCAAAATCTGTCTTGGTTTGAAGGACAGGTGTCTGCCAATAAAGGCAGAAGCTTCTCTTTGAAATGGAAAATGTAAACCCTCTTCCTCCAAATTATATTATAAATTTGAAATTAAGGGGCTGTCAGGCAAAGATAGAGGAATTAGGAATAACAATTCTTTACTAGGAAAATTAAAATAGAAATACAGTATTACAAAAGAACAATCCCAACCCTGACAGAGTCAGAATACAACCTGACACCCTATCAGTCGGGGTGTTGGTAGCAGTCCCATTAAATGGTGGCTACACTACCCCTGCAGTGGCAGATGTGGTTCAGCTGAAGGAGTGGTCATGTAGAAAGGTGCAGTTTTCGTCTGAAGGTCCAGAGATGATGTGGAAAGGTCTGGTGTTCCTCTGGAGCCCAATGGAAAGATGGATAACTTGCTGTTCAAAATCTCAGTTTTTTATCTAAGTAGGAAAGGCATGGTTCCTCCCCCTGGCTGGAGCATCTCCCAGTGATGTAATTTTACCAGTCATAGAGTGGGACTTAATGGCCCAGCAGCAGATGATATCTTCCTGGAGAGAGGATGGGTTGTGGAAAAGGTAAAGATGATTGCCTCATCTTGTCTTAAAGACGGCAAATTAGCAGATAGTATGTTCCACGGAGATAAGGAAATCACTACTCCACCCAGCTTCAACAGATGGCGATAGAATACACATTTCTGGCCACATCAACCCAACACATTGTCTGTACACACGTGTATGTGTGTCTCTGTGTGTATCAGTATGTATGTGTGTATATATGTATGCGTGTATATCAGTGTCTGTATGTATGTGCATGTGTATGTATGTGTGTGTGTGTGCATATGTGTGTGTGCATGCATATGCATTTGTGTATGTCTGTGTATATGTGCGTATGGATCTGTGTATGTGTGTGTAAATGTCTAATGGTATGCATGTATGTGTGTGTGTCTATCTGTGTGTGCTTGTGTGTACGTATGTGTGTGTGTGTGCACGCACAAGTGTGTATGTGTGTGTGTATGTGTTTGTGCAAGTGTCAGTGTGTGTGTGTGTGAAACACTAATCTTGGAGAAATTAAGATTCTAGTTAGAAGATAGTTAGAAGAAACTAGGCTTGAAATAGTTATCTGAAACTTAAATAATTAGCTGCCTGTCATTTTAAGTTTGCTCAGCTGTGCTTGCAATGGGAAAAGATGAAGCTAGTAAGTAGATCCAAAGAAACATGAACAATTGCAACCAGAAACTAATTCAAAGTCACAAAGCAAAAAACTGGAGCTCTCCCAGAAGCCATTTGTACTGTCATCAATAGAAAAGGTCGAGAGTTCAGGGCGAGGATGACTAGCCTTACTTCCTCTTTTTAAGACCCTTCTCCACAAAAACGACCCCAGATTGAATTTAGGAATTCAACCACGCATCCTTAATAGCCATTCCAGCTAATTACCATAAGCAGCAAAGAATGGGAGGGGCTGTTATAATGAATATGTAATTGTTTGAGGCTTTTGTCCATAAATAGACTCTGTGATCACCTGTAATTTTGCAGCATGTATTGGAGGGTTACCTCATGCTGCTGCCCAGCGTTGAATAAACATACACTTTTTAACTTTAAATTGTTAGAGAGCCCGTTCCGCTGCCTGCTGCAGAGCAAGCCGCCCCAGCCAAGGGGCCTCAGTGTCCAGGCCACGCCTGCCTTGTTGGGTCGCTGTCTCCTCTAGCACGGCCGGTGCTTTCCGCACAGCCTGGTAGGGGGATGCGTCGGAAGGGGTTCGCTCCCCAAGTAGGCCCCCCTAGGCCCAACCTCACTGGTGGCCGGTCGGCAGGCAGGTCAGCCCCAGTCCCAGTTACGCTGCGCGCGTGACTGGGCACGAGGTCAAGTCTGAAAGGACTCAGGCCACGAGAAACAGAGAGAGAGAGAGAGAGAGAGAGAGAGAGAGAGAGAAAGAGAGAGAAGGGAATTAATGAGAAAGGCTCATGTCATCTGAAGCTGAAGCCACTTAGAGGTCCTGGCTCCTTGAGGAACCAGAGCTCCCATATGAGTCACTGAAATCCCTTTCCGAAAATAAAACTCTTACCATTTTCAGTCTCCCCATTGTAATCCGTTTCTCTCCCAAGAGGCAGTTCCCTTCCATGGGAAAAAAGGTGGTAGCAATGTGACACAGTTTTGGATTCTCCAGGTCAGTGGTGAGGGCCAGCAGAGCCAACAGCACACAAGCAAACCCTCTGTGTGCTGACACTACCTGAGAACTGTGTAGGGAGAGCAGCTGGAGTTCCAGGCACACACAATTGGACACGGAGGTTTCCAGCGGGGTGGCAAAGGCAGAACAGGAGCTGATAACTGGGACAGGATTGAGCTCTAAGAGGAGGGAACTGTCCAAAGCACCTGTGCAATGACCTGATGTGGCCATGGCAGTGTTAAAGAAATGATCCAATGTGACCATTGCTGAGACTCTTTGGGAGAACTCTCAAGGCAAGAGATTTTAACTGCTGGAAATGGAGCCCCTTTATAGCAGTGGTTCCAGTGACTCCCAGATGTTTGACTCTCCACAGCCCCCAGTGTCCCACAGTCAGACCAAGTTTCCTCACCACTTCATCCCCAGATTTCCCATACCAGAGTCTCAGATGTCTTGTTCCATAAAGCCATTTACTCAGGGTGCACAAACACTGAAACCGTTTGAGCTGCTGCATCTGAGGAGGACCCTGCACATAGGACCCTTGGGCTCATATAATTTGTCCTGCCATTTTTCCTTTCCCCCTCACTTTTCCTGCCCTTTCCTCCCCTCATGTTTCCCTCCACTTTTACCTACATGTTTCCTGCCATTTTTTCTTCTCATGTTTCCCACTCTTTTGTCCTGTCATGTTTCCAGTTTTTAACCTCATGCTTTCAGCCCTTTTCGCCCTCATGTTTCACACTTTTTCCCCACCCCACAGTTCCCACTGTTTTTCTCCCTTCTGATCCTGTCCTTTTGTCCCCTCATGTTTCCCTCCCGCAAGTTTCTCTTTTCCTCTCTAGTTGTCCACTCGTGCTGGGTGTCTCCATGTCCATCCAATTCGATGTCATCACAGCCTTGGGCTCCTCTGTCGTCCATAAAGTTTGCCAGCTCAGGGCTCTCACTTTGTTTCATTACTACTTTTAGTAAATGTTCAGAACTCAACCTGTGACCTTTTATTTTTTTGCCTGCAATTTTTCATCCCTCAGCAGAAGGAAGGGAAGTGGGAGAAGGGAGCAGTTTGGAATGTTTCAGTGGGAGCATCATATTGGGGATAACTGGGGTGTCACAAAGGACCCCCTGTGATCTGGCCATCTGCCCCTAACAACGGCTCCCAGGCTTTGTTGACATGGAACCGGCCCTCAGGCTGCAAGTGTCCGGCAGGACAGCAATGGGACAGGAGGGGAGCACACAGCTGGTGACAAGCCCTCGAGCACAGCTCACATCTTGCCCTGCAGAAGGGAGATAGATATTTCATCCAACCTTCCCCCTTACTGATATTTATACATTTTTTTCTACTACGTTAAATGGAGAAGAGACCTCCAAGACAGCCCAGGGTGGTCTGGGAGGAGGTGGTGGCTCCTCAGAAGATCAGCTTTGCAGTGGAGCCCCCCGAGTTGACCATGGTGCAGCCACTGCAGGCCAGTGAGTGAGGGGTCCTATGTGACTGGGCAGGGCTGTTTCTCCATGCTGGGATCAGGTTTTCCTGGCACACGGGTAGCAGGAACTACAGGGGTGGGAGTGATGCCAGTGTGCCAGGGCTGCTCAGGGTACAACACCAGCCCTGGCACAGGCTCTGCTGAGGAAGGGGACAGCAGAGAGGCCGCAGCCCCTGCTCCAGGGCATGGGCTGTGAGGGTTAGGCTGGCCGGGGACAGTGGTGTTGTGGGATGCTGGACATGTCCTGCCCCTCTGCCAGTGTGCTCCTTAGCCCGGGCCACTGAGCATTGCCCTGTCATGCTGTGCTCCAGCAGTTCAGCTCCTCTGCTGGGCACCCTCTTGTCGGGAGCTTCGTGGGATGGCTGTGCCAGGGGAACAGGCCTGGACTGGGCAGAGGGCAGATCTTCCTCTACTGTCTCCTGTTGCAACATCCTCTGGAGCTCTCCCTTCTCTCCCTCTCCATTAGATGCCAGCTGGGTACCTGTTTATGCACAGGAAGCCATCGACTTCATTCAGACCTTTTCCAGCAGCACCTACCAGGTACCCATGGCTCATTGGATGGTGGCTGTGCCTGGCCAGGGGCACTGGATCTGCTGATCAACTGCTCTCACAGGGCACTGCACCCCACGGCTCTGGCCCCCTGGATGTCCTCACTTCACGATGCCCTGTTGTCTCTGTCCCTCAGCTCCAGGACAAGGATCTGAAACTGAAGTTCCTTGAAAGTGTCTGCACTCTGTGCAGAGATGCCAAGGATGGTGGCTTCTTCCAGGAACTAAATGATTTCTTCTGCAGATACAAGCTGGGAGAGATGATCCAGGTAAGGAGGCATGCAGCGCTCTGGGGAAGGGGGCAAGGACCTCCAGAGGCCTGTGAGGGCTCCACTTGGGGAGGGCAAAGCTCTGGTGCCTGTGAGTGCTGGCAGCTGCCAGGTTCCAGCCCAGCTGTGCTCTGCAGGTGCTGCTGAAATTGGAGCCCAAGTACGAGATCTGTACCCAGGTGCGGCAGCTCGCCATGATCGCCCTCGCCAGACTGAGGTACTGGCCCAAGGGCCTGCAGACCCCTGGCCCAGTGCTCCATGCCCACCTGCCGATCCCTGCTGGCAGCCCTGCCTCAGTGCTGCAGGAGACCTTGAAGCACTGTTTCCAGCACAAGTCTCCAACTGGGCCCATCTCTCTGCAGCACGCTGGGGACAGTGCTGGAGAAGAAGAGAAAACTGTTAAGAGTCTGCTTTGACAGCATCTTTTTCCTTCCTCCAAAGAAGGAAATGCAGAGCCCGGAAGCATCCCTCTTTTCTTTGGTAAGTGCTGCATGACCTGGAGGAGCCTCCAGTCCCTCTAGACTGCTCCTGGCCTCCCCATGCTGCCTTAGAACCAAAGATCTAGGGCAGGTCATTGTCTAACCTTCACTTTCCTACCCTCATCCTTTCATCCTTTGCCAGGCTGCAGCCATATCCAGCAATGATGGCTGCTCTGCCTTCAGCACAAAGCTGGCTCATGTGTCCCTCCCACCATTAATTCAGATCAGTCTTCTGGGGATGGGAAAATCACAGCCACTGCTCTCTGTCATCCTTGCAGACTCTGCGTGCCATGGACACCATGCTGGAGGTGATGGTGCTCAGCTCTCCTGCCTCCAAAATCATCAAGATTCTTCAGGACATCTTGGAGGTCTGACCTGTGCACAGAGTCGGCAGTCAGAGGGCTGCTCCTCACTCTGGAGAGGGAAGAGTCCAGGGTTGTGTCCAGTCTTTTCCTGGTTCCTGTCCTAGCCAGAACCAGGATGCTCCTAGTGCTGTGCAGGCAGAGCATGCTGCAGGGAGGGTGCCCAGCTGTCCTGGGGAAACAGAGGCTGGCTCAGAGGCAGGAACCCCCTGGCAGGCTTTGCTTGAGGGCACAGGAAGCCTGGAGGGATGGTGCAAGTATGTCTCAGGAGGTGGGGGCAAGGTCCTGCTGTTGCTGGAGTGGGTGTCTGTGGAGGGACTCGCCTGCAGCTGCTCTCTTCTCTCTACCCAGGAGCTGCTGGACTACATTGACAGAGTGGCAGTGCAGGAGAGGGTCATGGGCAGGTTTAGGCGGCTGAGCCATTTGCTGGCTGACTCTTGCCATGTGCTGGTAAGGACCTGCCACCCTCCAGCCAGGCCATTTCCCCTTCCTTTTTCTGGGGTCCAGCCACAGCTCAGATGCCTACAAAGTCTCTGCTGCCCACCCTCAGCCCTTCTCTTCTGCCTGCAGGCTGGTCAAAACGAGGACAGTGCTGCTGCCAGTGGACAGGTCCAAATCCCAGTCCTTGGGAAGCTGCTGGGACATCTCCTCTTCAAGTCCTTCAGGACAGAAAAGACAAGCTCTATGGCTCTGGATGGACTCTGCTCTCTCTTCACATTCATCTGTCATCAGAAAGGTCAGAGAAGCTGTGGTGGGCTGCATCCCCATGCATGGTCACATCCCCATATACACCTGCTTGTCTTCCTAGGCCTTGCGATGGCCCTGGTTGTGCTTGGTGCAGGTGCCAGCATGTCCCCAGTGCTGCTGTCCCCTCTGCTCCTGCCCCACACACTCTCTGCCAGTCTCTTGATGGTTCAGTGTAGCTGAGCTGCTTCTCCATGCAGGACTCAGCCCCACTGTGCCCCTTCCCCTCAGCCCCTGGCAAGCTCACGTCCCACCCTGCCACATTCCACAATTTTAGCCCTTTCCCTCACCAGTACAGCAGCCATGGTATAGTTGCGGGCTGCATGCAGAGCTCCAGGGGCTCAGAGCTTTCGGGGCCAGCAGCAGTGGGTACAGACACTGGAGGCAGGTTCCCCTTTCTACCAGTGCCCACCACCTCTTCCTGTGACCAGCTGCTCCCCAGCCATTCATGGATGCCGGCGCTTGTAAGAGTGGGGTCGGCTGCTGACCCAGCGGCTCTGTCTCACCGATACATCCATGTTTCCCTTCTCTCTAGGTGTCACACTGCCAGAGGGTCATGCCCAGCCCCCAGCACACTGGGCATCTGAGATCATCTCCTTGTTGAATACGCCCAACACTTGGACAGTTCAGGTAAGGAGCCCTCCTCCTTTCTGGGTCTGTCATCTGTTACGTCGACAGGAGTATTTGTGTGCGCAAAGGGCACAGATCCAGTGGGGCTGTCTCTAATGAAAGAGTTTCCACTGCTTCTGAGCAGGGAACACTGTGATATCCCAGCAACAACAGCAGCAGCTCCCCAGTGCTGCTGGCCACCAGCAAGCCCTGGGTCTTGGCAGGGCCCGTACTCCATGCCTGAGACCCCAGCCCTCCTCCCTGCCCTCAGGCTGTCCTTATCCTTCCCTGCATAGAGATGGTGGGCACTGCTGCCAGCTTTCGTGTGGCCACCAGCACTGCCCGGCACTTCTGGCTGGGGCTGCTGACACTGCCCAGCCAAGCAGCACCCTCAGGGCACTGGCTGGGACTGGCCTCTGATCCCTTCCTTCCTGATGCAGGCCTTTGGGAGATACCTCAGGCCTGCTGAGAGGACAGGCGTCGTCCTTGCAGCCATTGAGATCTTGGGACGCTCCAGCCTCCTGGACAAGAAAGCACCAATGGAGTTTCTGGAGGTGGCCATGAAAACCCCTGATCTATGGCTTATGGATGTAAGTGGACTGTGGCTGGATTGTTCTGTCCTTGAGCCCTGTCAGGTTCCTGCCTCCTTCCCTCCCAAAGCCAGGTGTGTGAGGCTTCTGAAGCCATCTTGAGGCAGCAGAGAGGGTGTTAAGATCCTGCTCAGACAGCCAAATAATATTAGGATCTGGTCATTAAAAGATGCCTCAACCAAAGTTAAGGTGCGAAAAAGACCATATGCCAAGGTCAATACCATGGATTAAATATAAGAGTAAATGGGATGTAGAGAGAGGGGGAAAGAGAAGAGAGATAGACACACAAACACAGATTACAAACACAGATAGTCACCAGCACAAAGGTCCCTGCTGCATCCCACTGGCCCGTCTGATCTTCATGTTGGCAGGGATCACCCCAAGTGTTCTCAAGGTACCACTTCTATCTGTCTGTATCCTGGGTATCCACAAGGCATCTTGTGCTGTTGACACAACTTGGGCTGCCCTTCTGTAAGCAGTTCCTTCTTTCTCCCGCATTTTGCCAGGGTGGGAATTTTTGTCCAGGCAGGTTACCCAGATCTGCCTCACCAGGCATGGTGTCTTTGCTGTTGTTGCTGTCTGTGCTTTTTCCACAGTCTGCACAGTGGTGTTTTGTCTGGTGTGCTAATTACAAACCTCTGTTCAGGCCTGGAATTAATGCCTTCCTTTTTGCCATCTGTGCCTGGTGTGGTGGCTTATGTGAACTTCCTTCTTTGGCAGTGTTTTGAGATGAGTTAACTGTGTCCTTTAAGTCCTGACAGATGGATGGGCAGGGCAGCCCAAGACATGGCTGCAATGTTGTGTCAGCACCACTCTCATCTGTGTTCCCTGTAGGTGCCAAAGGTTGTGAGACACATCTTTGTCTACTGTGATGAGAAAAACACAAGAACCGCTCACAGCTTTCACTCACTGCTTGTCATGATGGCAAATGAGTGGCCTGGGCAGGTCATCGTGACAGCTCTGAAGGTTTCACCGAGATTCAGGTACTGACCCTGAGAGCCCAGAGTGCTTGCTCCTTCTGGGGAGTGACACTCGGAGACACTCTGGCTGCAGGACCCCCAAACGGCAGGGCCCTCTATCCCACCACACTTCCCAGCCCAGGCCCAAAGCAGCCAAAACTGGCCAGGCAGCCCAGAGCCAGCTCACTGCTCCCAGCCCCATGGGGAATACCCTGTCAGCAGTGCCCACCTGCCCGGGTAGAGTCCCTGGGCACCCCAAGCCCTGCAGGGCTAGCCCAGGCTGTGCTGAAGTGGCCAGGGCAACCCGGCTGATAGCGCTTTGCCTTGCAGTGACAAAGCCTGTCTGTGGAAGGCGATGTTCTCCGTGCGCCAAACTCTGGAGAAGGTTTTGAAGGAGCTGCAAATTCAACTGCAGGACTGGCATAGTAACATCTTCACTCAGCAGCAGAAGTCCTGCCTCACATTCCTTGCAGTGAGTCATCAGGAAAAACCCATGTGCCCTTGCCCTCAGCTGATGGTAAGATGCAGGAGCTGTGCCAGGGGAACCCTTCCAGCTCTGCCTGGGCCCTCTGCTGCTTCCCTCCAGATGCTGGCCTCTGATGATGTGGATGAAGATGAACTGGATCCATTGTATACAGACTTGAGATCTCTGAGGTATTCAGGAATGGAAATGGTCCCTCTGGTGCTCAGGGCCCTGGTGACGCTGTCAGAGAGAGCTGAGACGGTGAGCAGGCTGCTGTCAAGGGCAGACATGTGGCACCTGGACTCTGAGGTCTCAGAGAAGGTGGTGGCTTGGCCTGGGCTGGGAGTGAGGTGCTGGGGTGACTGCTCCAAATGTCCTGCCTGTCATGGTGTGGCCTGGTGGCTGCCTAGGGACCAACCGGGCACAGAAGTTCTCACAGAATGGAAACTGTTTTCAAACAGGCAAGAAAAATAAAGCGCGTTCTCCGAGAGTTCCTGAAAATCCGGTGGGAATTCTCTTGGGACCATGCATTGATGGTCATGGATATCTTCCGAAATGTGCTGGGGCACCTGAATAAAAGTGAGGCCAGCCCCATGGCTGTGAAGGTGGTGCAGAATCTCTGGCACTTCTTTGATGTGGTAAGGCTGATGTAGGAGACTGAGTCCCACAGAGGGACCCTGGGCAATGACAGCTGCCCTGCAGCTCAGCCCTGGGAGCACCACTGGGAGCAGGCCCTGCTCCCCTGCCCTTTCCTGGGATGGATTCTGGGCCTTGCAGCCCAGAGCTGCTTCTGCCTGCTCTGGGCTGGGACCCTGCAGCATCGCCCCTCGTCTCAGGCACCTCAGCTCAGGCCCTGCTGGCCCTGGGCAGGGAGCTGCTGTGTGCGAAGTTCAGCTTTCCTCCTTCTTACCAGAAGGAAGAGTGTGTACGGGAGCGCTCCATATGCCTCTTCAGAGACATGTTGGAAAAAACGTTGTGGAGGGACAAGTGTGTCATGAAGAAATATGCATGGACGGCCCTGGTCTGCCTCTTCCTTCACATGAGTGATCAGGCCCCCAGTGTGGCCAAGGTACTGATGTCCAGGCTGAGCACTGACCCAGAGAGGGGAAGCTGACACCCCAGGGGATCCCAGGCTTTGGGGTGAGGGCTGCTGGCAGCAGGCAGCTTTTCCCCCAGGCAGCCCCTGGGAACCAGGGCCCACAGGGCCGGACAGGCCAGCACGGCCATTTCCAGCCCCTGCCCTGCCTGCTCCAGCAGGGCTCAGCAGCAGCTTGGCACAACCGAGGCCTAGACATGTGTGTCCCCAAAGGCTTCCCAGCTGTCTCCACCGGCGACCCTGCAGGGCTTTGCACCTCAATCTCTGCTGCCCAGAGCTGTCTCAAGAGACCCCCGGGATGCTTTTGCGAGGGCATGTCCCAGCTTCCTAAGAGCACAGTCACCCCTGGAACAAAGCCCAAGTCTCCTTCCACAGGCCCTGGTGCCAGCTCCCAGTTTCTGTCCCGCAGGCCTCCAAGGAAGGTGTTCTGGCTATAGCAGAGCTCCTCAAATGGCAAGCGCTCAAGTACCTGGCGCAGACAGAGCAGACATGGAGGATGGGCGAGTGCTTGGTGAGGACAAGCCCTAGGCTGGGCAAGGAGTGACCACCACACCGTGCTGGGGCTGTGAGCTCTGTAGCTGGGCCTCCCCTGGGCTGCTGCAGCCCAGGGCCCAAAGCTTGGAGCTGCACCCTTGCCCCTGTCTCAAGAACAGCAGCCTCCTCCAGGCCTATGTCCCCTCCATGGCCCCAGCATGAGGGAGGGCTCTGAGCCGTGGGTGCTGGCAGGAGGGGCTGCTCTGGCCAGCTGGGGGCCTCTTAGAAATGCCCACCCCCTGTGTTCTCCCCAGCTGGCCAAGGACAGCAGCAGGGCTGAACGGTTCGTGTGGGACAGCCAGCCCTACCTGCTGAGCCCTCAGGCCCCCATGCGAGAGGCGGCCCTCAGGTTTATTGGTGAGTCCCAGTCCCCAGGGTCCCCCTTGGGGCAGCCTAGCCCCATACCCCCCAGCCCTGGGGCTGCCACGGGTAGGGCCTCGGCCTCCCTGTGCCCGCCATGCTCATGTAGGTGGGTGGATTTGGTGGCCATCTTGTCCAGTGCTGCTGAGAGGGTCAGGCAGGGCTGATGGAGCCCTGGGGCCACGCTGCTGGGACCGTGTTGGGGAGCAGGGGCTGATGGAGCTCTGTGCCCAGGACTGGCTGCGCGGCACCTGACAGAGCAGAGTGAGGACACCCTTGCTGAGGTCCTCTTGGGTGAGTGGGGATCTGGGGCTCAGGGGACCTGAGGGGTCTCTGCACACACTGGGGCTCATCTAGGCTGCCTTTGTGTGACAGAACTTGAAATACTGCAAGCGAGAGAACAGGATGCCTCCATCCATTGCCTGGCAGCTCAGACCAGCTTGATCCTGAAGTCTCTGAAAAAGCAGCGAAGATCAAGATTCTCCCTGCGCACGCTGTACTGCTGGTGCCGCTGAGCAGAGAGGGACCTTCACATAAGTCTTGTCAGGGACATAAACACCTGTTGAATCATGAGGTGTGAAAGGATGCCCTGGCTTTCTAAGGTCCTTCTCAAAGTGCAGCCCAGCGTTTCTGTGACCGCTGAGTCCACCATCACCCTGACTGGTGGGGACCCATTCCCCACAGCCCCTTAGCATGGTTTGGGGTGGTATAGAATAACCCTGGGGTCGTGGCCAGTCCCCTCCTGGCTCCTGCTAAGAGACTGAGCTGCCCACCCTCAGCCCTTCTGCTCTTTTGCCTGCCTTCCCCAGGCTGGTCAAAATGAGGACAGAGGTGCTGCCTGTGGAGAGATCCAGATCTCAGTCCTGGGGAATCTGCTGAGACATCTTTCAAGTCATTCAAGACAGGAAAGACTGCTTTATGGCTCTGGATGGCCTCTGCCCCCACTTCAAGTTCCTCTGTCAGCGGGAAGGTAAGAGAAGCTGTGGTGGGCTGCATCCCTGCGCACAGCCACACGCCCCTGATGCATCTGCTGGTCCTCCAAGGCCTTGCAATGGCCCCTTATGTGCAGACACGTGGGCTCTGCTTCTGTCACAGGATTTGAAAGATTGCGGGCCAGAGAGAAGAATCCTGGGCTCTTGGACCAGGTTGTCTAAAACCCTTGGAGAGGAGTCAGTGTTAGCTGGATCTAAGCCCAGCCACAGTCCCTTATGAACCATATTTTGTTCTAGATAGTGAATTGCCTTATATATGTAATTTATAGAAGTAAAAAATATATATAAATTATATATATTATTAATATATTTAATTGTGCTGGGGACACATGGAGCAGGGAGGGGGAGGGGAGCCCAGCCCCCAAGGGAGCCTCTTGAAGACCACGAGGGCTTGAAACAAGAGAACAGTCCCCTCTCTGGGAGCCTCCCCTGAGTCTGTGGAGACCAATCAGAGACCTGGGTTGGTGATTGACAGCCCAGGAAACCAATTGGAAGGTTGTTTTGCTTTCACAAATCACAGGGGAAAAGGGTTGGCTGTGTCTTTTTTTCTTTCTGGTCGGGGAGGTGAATGGGTCTGGGGGCTCCGGCCCCGGCAGGGGCCGGGCCTGAGCCCCGGCAAGGCCCTGGGGTGGACCTGGCCCAGCCCCGGCTCCGGCCCGGCGGGCCCCAGTCCAGGGTGGCCCCGGGGGGACCCAGCCTGACCCGGCCCCAGGGGGAGCCCAGCACGGCCGGCTCAGCCCCCGGCCCCACGCGGCAGGGCTCAGTGTGGTTCAGTTCCCTGGTTCTTGCTTGGCCCGGTTTTTTTCCTTCTCCATGCAGCATGGCTGAGCAGGGCATGGGAGAGCTACCGAGGCTCTCCTTTCCCCCTGTTCTGAAAAGAGAGGCTCCAGCAAAGCACCCGGCAGAAGGAGGTCCAGCCGTCTACACGTGGTCCCCTGGTGGCCACGTGTTTTTCCCAGCGTGGCTTCAGCCTGGCTCCTTACTTTCTGGATACAAGTTTAACTCTTAGTGCCTGGATGAGACTCTAGATTTCCTGAGCTTCCCGGAATGAAAAGAATAAAGCAAGAAGAATTACAAAAGTCAGCGGAATGAAGACAAAGTTCCTCATGGAAGGAGAGATTGAAAAGACGCCACTGATAAGTAGCTGAAAACCTTTTTTTGTGGCCTTAAGGGTATTGTGACTTCAGTGAAATTCCTTTAAACTGTGGAATATACTTGGGGAGGTTAAGTGCTTGAGATGAAGATTTTTTTGCCTAGGGAAATGAAGCTCTCTGTTTTTGGGACTGGAATATTGAACAGAGACATTTGATGAAGAATGAGATAAAGAGACTTTTGTGTTCTCAGCAGTCTGCCTTTAAAATGACACCCCATGTGTTTCAGCAACCCAGCTGAACACAGCTCTGGAAGGACTGTGAGAATGGGAAGAGGAAAAATCATAATTTGTAGGTTTCCGGGCGGATGCAAGTTATGAGAGTAAGACACCCTCTAAGCCTAAACTAAAAGAAGGGACTTTTCTCTCTAGAGTAAACTGAAATGATTATTTAAGTAGATAACTGACTGAAGTGTTCTCTGTAAGTTGCTGGTATGAAATGTAGAGGGGGAAAAAGGGCAGAAAACATGAGGGGAGAAAAGGGCAGGAAATGTGAGGGGCAAAAGATGGGAAATGGGAGGGAAAATGGATGTGAAACATAAGGGAGAAACTTGAGGCCAAAATGATAGGAAATGTGAGGCGAGAGAAGGGCGGGAAGCGTGAGAGAAAAAGTGGCGGGAAATGTGAATAAAACAAGGTAAAATTGCAAAACAAATGACATGAGCCTAGGGATCCTGCTGGGATGCAGCAGCTCGAGCTGTTTCTCTGTTACTGTACAGTGAATAAATGGTTTTGGGAAACAAGACATCTGAGACTGCCATGGGAAACCTGGGGATGAAGTGGTGAGGAAATCTGGTCTCACTGTGGGGCTGCAAGGTGTGGGGACTCAGACGGGGACATGTGGGGGTCACTGGAAAAACTGCTGTGAAGGGGCTTCAGTCCCAGCAGTTAAAATTTCTGGCCTTGAGAGTTTTCCCGGAGAGTCTCAGCAATGGTCACACTGGATCGTTTCCTTAACGCTGCCATGGCCGCACCAAGTTCTTACACCATTGCTCTGGGCAGTTCCCTCTTTGTCCACTTCCCTCAGAGCTCAGTCACGTGCCTGCTGTCTGCTTACGCCAGCACTAAATCCTGCTCTGATCTCATCCTCTGACCCTAAAATGTCTTCAGGGAAGAAGTTCTGGGGCTGTGCACGTTCACCATGACTGTACTGGCTTGTCTTATTGACAGAGTTGGGCTTTGCAGGGCTGGTTTTCTCACTGATGCAGTTCTGGCAAGTGTGAGAGCAGAGGAGGCTCTCTCAGGGCAGGGACTGACCATCACAGCATTGAAGAACATCTCTGATCAGAGCCCAGCCCTTCATTTCTCTGTTTCTCTATTCTGTGTGAACTGGTAATAAACACTCTTTCCTCCCTCTCAGGTCACAGCAGTCATGGGGAACATCACATGAGAGGAAACAACCAGAACAAGTTAAATCTGAGTAAATTAATGTTTTAAGGGCCCAGTGCAGCCTCGGCTCGGTCGGCTCAGCTCGGCCCGGCCCGGCTTCAGGCCTCGCACAGCGGCAGAAAGAAGTCCAGCCATTTCATCATCTCGTGTGGCTGCGTCTTTTCCAGCATGGCTTCAGCCTGGATCTTTACCGTTTTGAATACAAGTTTAACTTTTAGTGCCTGAATGAGACTTCGGATTTTCCTGAGCTCCCCAGAACAGAAACATGAAGCAAGAAGAATTACAGAAGTCAGCAGAAGGAAGACAAGTTCTTATAGAAGGAGAGAGATCTGGAAAAGTCGCCACTGATAAGTAGCTTAAAACCTTTTTTTTTTGTGGGCTTTAGAGTATCGTGACTTTGCTTAAAAGTCCTTTAAACTGTAGAATATACTTGGGGAGGTTAAAAGTGCCTGAGAAGAAGACCTTTTTTTGCCTTGAGAAATGGGCCTCGGGAAATGGAGCTCTCTGTCTTTGGGACTGGAATTGGACAGAGATATTTGAGTGGAGAGTGAGATGAAGAGTCTTTTTGTGTTCTCAGCAGCCTGCCTTTAAAATGACACCCCATGTGTTTTTCAGCAACCCATATACAGCTCTGGAAAGACTGTGAAAATGGGAGGAAAAATCATAATTTGTAGTTTCTGGGTGGATTCAGATTATGAGACACCCTCTAGGCCTAAACAAAAAGAAGGGGCTTTTCTCTCTTGAGTGAACTGAAATGATTATTTAAGTGAATAACTGACCGAAGGTTTTTTTTTCTGTATGTTGCTGGTATGAAGGAAGGGGGAGGAGGGAATAATCTGGAAATCTCATTCTGAATTGTTTTGGGTAGTTAATAAATTTTCTTGTATCCTTTTTAAGCTTTAAGCCTGCTTTGTCTTTACTCCTAAACTCGATCCCCAAAAGAAATTAAATATATTAAAGGTAGCAACCCCAGTCACACCGTGACAATGAGCCAGGACATTTCTACTTTCAGGGGCTTCATGGCTGTGTAGGAATTTTGGAGTGGAAACTTTAGGCCAGATGAGTCACTCAGGGCATATTTAGAGAATCGCACTGAAACCTTTGGAAACTTCGCTTAGGAAAAGCACGTTCTAATGCAATTCCATTTCTCCACAAAATATGCCCTGATCCCTCTCAGACCGTGCTCTAGAAAAATGTAAGGAAGATGAGAGATTCAGCAGCAAATTTAGGCACAGGATTTGTACCCTCACAGGAATTTCATGCTGTGATGACTGCTGAATGTGTGAGCCAAAGCTGCTCAGGTGCAAAGCCATGTGCAGTTGGCTGCTTCCTCCCACCCTTCTTTCTGGGAGGAGAACAGACCCAGCTGGAGGGATGAGGGGCATTCGCTGATTGCTTCCAGTACCTCTCATTGACAGATGAGCCCCTAAAACTTTTTGTTGGAGTAGGCAGCTGCCTTAGATGTACCTGATCCTGGGCAACTGGGGGCAATCAGCCTAACTGAAGCAGTGAGGTTGGAGCAGAGGAATTTCAGAGGTATCTCCAAGTTGAGCCAGTGTGTGAAAGAGCCCCATGGCAGAACTGGGGAAAAGGGACTCCTTTGCAGGAGGAGCCTCTTGCAAAGGTTTCCTCTCTAATTTGCTGTGTTTGTGCAGGCTGTGAGTGTAGGGAGGAAAACCACACTCACATAAGTGTGGCACACTCACAAAGTGCCCAGCTCTTAGCAAGCAGAGCTTCTAGCCAGGGAATGAGCTGCTTTGGCTCTGGTTTTGCTATAAGCAAAACAGTCCTCAGTCATTGAGCCCAGCTTGAAACCCCCCATGCAGAACCAAACTGCAAACATCCCTGCTCTCAAAACTACAGTACAAAAAGATTTCCCTGATCTTCCCCTTCTAGTAGCATACTCTTCTCTGCAAGTGCTCGAAGGAGAAGCAAATGCAAGGCTGGACCTGGACAAATGGGTAAGGAAGTCAGATTCAGGATAGGTGAGCAAGTCAATCCAAAGCAGTAGAAAAAAGCCTCTGTTTGTGTGGAGGATTGTGTGCCAAGGTGTGTGGGTATGTGTATGTGTGTGTGCACGGGGGTGCAGGTGTGTGTGCGGGCATCGAGTGCAGGGTGCACTGCCAGTGGGAACCACTCAACCACCAAGAATATGTGGGAGAAAAAGGAGTCTGATGAATGTGTCTTTGCAAATAGACCATGCAAATCTGCTAGTAGACAACGCTAGTTAGTCAAGTAACAGAAGAAAACCTTACTTCTAGAAACTTACTAATCAACACAGATTGATTTGTTGCTCAGCAAAAGTTGCATTAAATTTGTGAAACCGGAGCAAGAGAAGAGAGACTTAATAGAATCAGGAAGAGTTTATTTTTCTTTCTTTTATATAACAAAAGGAGGGTGTGTATTAGAGTGGGGCATAGAGTAGGCGATTTGGAAAGTCTGTACATTCTGATTATTTCAGCCAATGGGGGAAAGAAGAGAGAATGCAGTGGGGAATTTAAGGTGGCTATTTTCCATGGGAAACAAAGCCCACACCCTGATCAGGGTTTCTGATGTCAGTATGGAGGAGACGTTTGGCACTCCAATGGCAGCCAGGGTTCTAGGTGGTGGCAGCTTTGGTCTGGGAGAAGTCCTGTGCTGTTCAGAATTTTAACAGGTTGTTGGGAGTTGGTGTACTTCCCCTTTCAGATTTGTAATGTCAGTTTAGAGGATGCATTTGGTGCTCCAATGGCAGCCAAAATTCTAAATGGAGTAGGATTTCTCCCAGACCAAAGCTGCCACTACTTAGAACCCTGGCTGCCTTTGGAGTGCAAACGCCTGCTTCAAACTGATAGGAAACTGGGGAGGTGAGTTTTGTTTCATGGGAAAATAGGCTACCGTTAGTGTCCAGGGCCCTGGTCCTGGGACTGGGCTTCTGCCTGCTAAAATTCTGTGAAAAACAAGATTTGCAATTTGGAAGTTTCTTTTTAGAAGTTTAATAAGGGATTAAAAAAAAAAAAAATATCAACCAGTGCTGGGGTGCCCTTGGCCAAAAAGCACATTGGTGAAGTTGGAGAGTGTGATCTATATACTGTTACATTACTGAGGTGCATACATATCCATGTGCTTCATGCATTATTTAGACATTCTTGTGAGTTTTTGATGTTTCAGTAACTCCTCGGATTGCTTTCTTTACAGTCTAACTTTTCTGCACAACATCCTCTGAGATACATTTTATTTCTTCTTGTGTCTCCATCCTCGTGTTTTACGTCCTCCAATAAGGGGTTAGCAAGTTCTTCTGTGATTCTTCTACAGTGCTCTGCTTTGTCACTGTTTTCTTATCTCTTGAAGAGGTCAGTCAGCATGTAGGAACCAACATAATAATTTCCCATCATTCTTTCAGTCACATAGAAGCATTTTAAACATTTGTGGTTTTGCTAAGGCCTACAATGTAATACATTCCTCAGACCACTATTTCTATAAACTGTATAGTACATACTTAAACTAATAAATTATGTTATACTAATGAACAGCTAAATAGAATTATACATTGTACTATATCCAAATATTTATGGTCAATATTAGCATGCATAGGCTAATACATAAATGAGAAAGCCAATATTACGTTGTAATTTTTAACAATTCCAAACAGATTAGGATTTCCCCGAGACCAAAGCTGCCACCACCTAAAACCCTGACTGCCTATGGAGTGCCAAATGCCTCCTCCAAACTGATAACAGGAAACTAGGAGAGTGAGTTTTGTTTCACAGGGAAAAGTGTCACTGTTCATGTCCAGGAGAATGTTAGCGAGACAGTTAGAGAGAAATTAAGTTATAAATAGAAAAGTAAAATGAGGAATAGACTGAAAAGTAAAGTGAGAAGCAAAGCAAGAAATACAGTGAAAAAAAATTACTAAACCACACCAAAGAAAGAAAGGAGCCAAAGGCGGGGGGGTTGGGGGGGGGGGGAGGGAAATGGGGTATCTTTATTAGTCCTGATTCAACTTTATTGAATGAATTTTATTTACACTTCAGCAAAACACATGGAACCAATATATGCAAATGCAAGCACAAACATAATCCATATGCCTACTGGTAAAAGCTCAATTTACACACAGAGCAATACATGGAAATGCAGCAGCAAATGCAAATACAGAACAATACAAACCAAATACATATTAACACAATATAACAATTTTTGTATTTCTATTATAGATCATCACGTTCCAACCCCCTGTCATGATCAGGGACACCTTCCTGGCATGTCTATGGAATACACTCCATGCCAGACTGGTGGAATGGGCAAGGTTTTCTCCCTAAGCCCAGTCAGCGGCATTTTTGGGATTGCTATGGGAAGAAGCCCACGAGCTGCATTTTTGGAGCTGGGTCGCTCCATGCCTGGAAATGTTTCCAGCACTGCTGCATGTTTTTTTTCAGTCTTGGCCAAAACTGGGCATTACATTTCTTCCCACAATGAGGTGGTTTCCCCTTGATTGTTGGGAATACACACTAGGTGTCCAAGGTTGTTGTCTTTTTCTCCTGAATGGAAGAGGGAGGTAACGCAGATGCTCCCAACCATCACAGACAATCAAGGTACGAACAAGTTCTCGTGAAACTCAGCTCTCCAAAACTTTAATCAGGCTAAAAAAAGATGGGAATGCCCGTGGCAGAAAAGCACCTGTAAGGCAAAGCAGGCTTAAAATGCCTGTAAGCAGAAAGTCCAGGAGAAATGGCTGCTGGCTCCTGGCATCCTGGTCTTGCCAGGCAGGTTTTGTACTGGATTGCAAGGCAGTTTTCGTGCCTCTGGGGTGAGGCAGGGGGTGGCACCTGCATCCCACTGGAAAGGAAAAGTGTGGAGAGAGTGGCAAGTGAGAAGACAGTTGCTGACATGTGTCCTCCTGGTGGGTCTGTACTGCTGTAAGTACAAAGGAGGTCAGTCTTGGGCTACCTGTTTGTTCATCTGCAGGGCTTGGAAGAGACACTGGACATAGAATTCCAGGGATCTTCCCCTTGTTGGAGTGAGAAGCAGTGGAATATGTTTGCTGTCTGAATTTCATCCCCTTCACCTTGGTCCCCTGGGGCTCCAGGTAATCCCACCTCACCTTTGCTTTTCCCGGAGTCTCTAATTTAAATTAAAATTTAAATGCCATTTTGAGTGTGGCATTTCCTCGCCAGGCAGCTGCAGTATGGAGTATGTATCACCAGATGGCAGCAGTCATTTCAGTCCCAGCCAAGATCTCAGACTGTATTGCACTGAGACAGAAAAAACTCTGAATAGTCAGAGCTATTTCTATTGCCTTCGTAGAGATAGTTTCTTCCATTTCCAAGCCCTTTATTGTCTAATTTATATATACAAAAGTTGTATTTGCATTTTTATACCCTATATATCTATGTTTGGAATTTCTTATACTCCAAGATCCTGTATATAATAGATACAGAACTGTATTTTGACAAAAAAATATTATTTATATATATATAAAAAGGTAAGACATGCTAGTTTTTTGTAATTTTTATACAAACACACCCCCTAAACTTCCAAGCATTTTTGGGCTGTAACCTCCCTTTTTTGGGAGGACTTCAAGTAACCCCTCTTATAACCTACTCACCTTCTCCTCCACTGCATCTTCCCTCTCCCAGTGACATTGGACTGCCCCAAATTACACCATCTCTGCATCACCTCCTACCCAGGACTCCTCCACAGCCCCTTCCCCAGTGCAAAGGGAGGGAAAAGGCAGCCAGTAAGGGTTTATTCCATTACAGACATACCAAGTTCCTTCACCAAGTCTGTTGGCACTTGGGGGCCCCTGACTTGGGGGACCATAGCCGTGTCCTCAGGTCACCGGACATTGTTTCCAGAACAGTGCTTGGCAGACTGGTCAGTTGGTCAGCTCCTGGAGCAATGGGCTGCTGGACAGAGGTGGTGTCCACCAAAAATAAGCAGCAGGGTCCATGATGAAAAAAGAGGAAGAGGGAGGTTTTTTTATTATTTTCCTGACAACAAGTGGTTTCCTTCGGGCAAGGAAAGGTTTCCTTTCCCAGGGAAGATGATTTGGCTGTGAGGTGTCTGCATTTCCTACACCTGGAAGGAGATGGATCATCCCCAACTTACCCATGACATGGGAAGGAATCCTGGGAACAAGGCCAGGTGGGCACTGCCCCTCACACCTGGAGCAAGGCCACACTAGGGAGCCACAACAATCCCAAAGGGCTTGGAACAGCCTCAGGATTGAGCTAGGGATGCCAAGGTGAGAGCATCCTACTTCAAACCCAAGGAGAAATCACCTCTCCACTCCTTATTTTCAGATATTTTTCCAAAAGCTGTAATCCAAGGAGCTGACAGCATGGGGAAGGGAGCAGGAGACAACAGCGATGCTCAACAGGATCTCACATTTATTATTGAGAAGTGATTAATGGTGAAAAGAAAGGCAACGCCCATTCCTCATTGGCTTAACAAGAAACTGAAACATGTCACTACACATTTTACAGTATTTCTTCCTTGGTTTGTTTTGGGCTTTTTATTGTCCAAAATTAATTTTCCTGTAAATGATAAAAGTTTTTACCACTGTTCTCAGCTTACAAAAAATCAGATTCATCCAGACCTAATCTTTAAATCCATATAATGTACAAGAACAGAACATTTCTTAGGACTCCTAGTACTTGACTTGTGAGTAACAAAGGGTCAGAGAAAAAAGAACACCTTTAAGACAACCTTGCAGACAATTTTCTGTTCAATTCTTCTTAGGCCAAACCCCCAACTTTCTCATCAGAATTCCTCCTCCTTCAGCCCAGGGAAAGAAAAGAAAAATAAAGCTACTCCACTTTGCATGGTGGATGTTACAATTCAGTGTTCCAAGTGCAAATGTCAAAACCAGGGAAGAGAGCACAACAGGTTGGCAGGAGGAGGAATAGTGGGATTTAAAAATTAGAGAAAAAAAAAAGGCATATGCCACTTATGGACTTGAAAATCCAAAAACCATAGTAAAAAGACCAAAAAAAAAAGCGTATGCTTACAACCAAAGCTGAAAGAAAGGGGACAGGTTTTACCTCTACTCTACCTAGAAGGGATTTTTTTTTGTTGTTGTTGCTGTTTTTGCTTTTTTAGTCCTATGTCTTTTGATATTCCAATACTTTTTTTTTTAACTGGAAGTTTGTATAAGTCTTTTTGAAGTCAAAGGAATTAAGAAAAAAAGTCCTAATTCTCTCTGGGATACTCTTGCTCATTTCTCTCTGAAAGAGAGCTGGGATGAAATTTCTGCTGCAATCCATGGTAGAGGAATGGCCTTTTACTTGACACGGCCTTGGCGTTCCTGCAAAAGAAATAACAGAGATCGCATTAGCTGAGAGCAGTTTCATTCACCACAGCATTCCAAGACATGGCTCACCCATGGAGCCTGTCCCATAGCCAGCAAAGCCAGGAAAAGAATACTGTTCTTGTCAAAAGAAGTCCTGCTACTGCACCCAGTCATTGCAGAGATGTGACATTGCTGAGGTCAAACAGCTCCTCATTTTCTTCTCATCTCAGGTGATTCACCACCTGCAGTGCTGCATCTGGCTCTGGGGATTACAGGATCAGAAGGATGTGGAGCTGCTGGAGCAAGTCCAGAGAAAGCCACAGAAACACTCTGAGGGCTGGAGCCCCTCTGCTCTGGAGAGAGACTGGGAGAGCTGGGGGTGTTCATCCAGGGAGACCTCTGAGGCCCTTTCTGGTGCCTAAAGGGGCTCCAAGAGAGCTGAAGAGAGACTTTGAAAAAGGGATGGAGGGACAGGACAAGGAAGAATGGCTTCCCACTGCCAGAGAGCAGGGTTAGGTGGAATCTTGGGAAGAAATTCTTCCTGTGAAGATGAGGAGGCCCTGGCACAGATTGCCCAGAGAAGCTGTGGCTGCCTCATTCTTATAAGTGTCCAAGGCAAGGTTGGGCAGGGCTTGGAGCAGCCTGGTCTAGTGGAAGGTGTGCCTGCATTAGAATGAGATGGCCTTTAAAGTCCCTCCCAACCCAAACCATTCCATGATTCTATGAAAAAACTCCTCCTGAACTCCCATGTAGGTATCAAAGCAGGCTGGAGCTCAAAACCAGGGAGTACTGACATCAGCCTTGGTCTGCAGGGACTGAAACAGTCCCAGCCCTCAGCAGAAAACCTCCCAGATACCCCTGACACTACTTTGATGGTATCTCGCTCAAAAAACAAGAACTTCACAGGAATTTCCCACTGACTGCTGCTATCACTCCTGGGTATTCCTCCAGCACTGTGGACACATCCTGTCCAAACACTTCCACCAGAACAAAGAGACAGTGAAGCAACAAATACTCCCAGACATCAAAGGCTGCCACTCTCTGCTGTTCTCAGCACCCTGTGCCCATCTCTTCTGAATTCTGCTTGGGTTAAATGGAGAAGCTCTCATTGAAGCCTCCCCAGAGGGTAACAAGGTACTTGAAGTATCATGTCCAGATTGAAAGACTCCATCTCAGAAACTAAACTTGTCAGCAGCCAGAGGGCCCCGAGCTGATGCTCCTCTCTGGCTCTGCGCTTCTTCCTTCAGGATAGGCAGGTCTCTGTAGTCTGGGTGCAACATGCACTGCAGGGCTCCAGCTCCTGTGGAGCAAGTCCATCACCACCTAGACAGTCCAAGAGGTGCCAAGTCCATCCACTTTCAGAGCAAAGCCATACCTGCACCACATACCCACAGGTACAGCAGGTTTTCCCTCTTCACTCAAGAGAGGAGATGCTGTCTGGGCTCTGAACCTGATGCTTTGGTTCAGCTCAGGATGAGTGTCAGCTGCTCTGCCTGGAGTTGTATGAAATAAGGATAGCAACAGAGGCCCTTGTCTGCTTCCCAAGGTCCCATGCTACCTTGGTGATGGGAGGCACCACCCCATCTTGGCAGCTCACACAATCTCTGCCACAAGCACACAGGCTGCTATAGGAAACCCCATCCTTTGCCACTGCTAAATCCAGGGACAGCCCATCCCCAAACAGCTTCAATCCTGGGACAACAGCATGTGCAGCCATCTATACTTAGAAACCTTCCCAAAAAGGGAGGCCTGGCCTCCAGCTCAGAACAACACCACTGGCTTTGGCCTCTCAGCCACACGTCCAAGGAGGCTTCACCTCCAATTCCTCTGTAGGATGCGAGGCCAGCATGGTCCTCTGCTGTCTTCTGGGGGCAGGGATCAGACCAAGGCACAGGTTCTCATCAAGAACCGTTAACCAACAGAAGTCCATTTAATTCCCCTCTTTTCCTGTAAATCTGCCCAAGTCTGTTGTAGGTGCTTTCATTGCCAAATAAACCACTACACCACAGCAAAATCCAACTGCCAGGGTGGGAAGCCTGGCCTGAACATGGAGCACAAGAAGCACTGCAGGGAGAGCCACAAATCCAAAGGAAGGTGCCACGCCCTGTTCCTGGCTCAGCAGCCAGCATGTTATGTTACACAGGGACAGATAGCAATGTCACACATCCCTCAGGAAAGCAACTGCAACTGCCTGAGCTAATGCCACCACTCCCCAAATGCAGACATGGGATAAGCTGGCTGCCATGTTCAATCACTCCCTATGCATCTCCAGGGCCAGTGCCCTGGGCTGGGACAGTGGCAAAGGGTCCTGCTACACACATCATCCTGTTAGCTGAGCAGCTGGACCCCAATCAATCACCTCTTCCGCTGAGGTGATGCTGTTCCCAAGGCCTGGGTAAGGAGCCAACCCCAGGGAAAATCCCCCCTTAAATACCAATATGTCAGAACAGAAGTTAGAGCAGATGTCCCCCATGTCACCAAGCTAGAGAGGGGACCAAAGTGAACATCTTCACTTCTGACCTGCTGTAAACCAGGATTGGGGAAGGGGGTCCCCAAAAGGTCCCCATTCCCCTTCAGTTAAGGGGCTGCCTCAAGGAGCAAGCCAGAGGAGAATGGAGAAAAGGTTGCTGGATATGGAAGGAGGTGGATCCCTGATCCAAAATCACAAAATCCAACTGGTTTAAGCTGGAAGAGATTGGAAATCTCGTCTTGCCATGGGTAGGCACAATTTCCACTAGATTAGGTTCTTCCAAGCCCTGTCCAACCTGGCCTTGAAAAATTCCAGGGATGGGGCAGCCACAGTTTCTCTGGGCAACCTGTGTCAGAGCCTCATCACCCTTCCAGGGAACAATCCCTTCCTAATATACCATCTAACCCTGCCCTCTAGCAGTGGGAAGCCATTCCCTGTGTCCTGTCCTTTCATCCCTTGTCCAAAGTCCCTCTTCAGCTCTCTTGGAGCCGCTTCAGGCATTAGGAAGGCGTCTGAGGAGCCTTCTCCAGGTGAAAACCTCTAGCTCTCCCAGCCAGCTCCAGCCTTTGAGCATCTCTGTGGCCTCCTCTGGACTTGCTCCAGCAGCTCCACATACTTCTGATGCTGGAATCCCCAGAGCTGGATACAGCACTGCTTGTAAAGTCTCATCTGAGTGAAGCAGAGGGATCCAAGACATCTTGGTCCCTGGGGTATTACAGTGAGCATTCAACCACCAGCCAGATCTACCCAGAATGCACAAAAAGGCTCAACCACATTGCAAACATTTGTCCTTCCGGGCTCATCCTTGTCCAAATCCACAGGCTGTGGAACAGTGTAAGTCCTAGCCCACCCAGCTACACAATAGCCCCAGAAGGCAGAGCACCATCTGCACACGTACACTGGGCTTTGCTCTGGGATACAATCCCTGGAGAGAAACAGGGGAAGCGTTTTACACCCTTTGGCTGCACTCCCATTAAACCTGGGTTGCATCTTATTGATCCATATGGGAAGAGTAAGAAATACCCCTGGCTCAGACTCATCCCCTGGCTAGGAGCCTGCGCTGACACCAAGCTCACCCAGGGCAAGCATGCAAACAGGAGCCCTTTCTGATCATACCACTCAAAGCAACTTCAGTCCTGCCACTGCTGCCCCCAGGGACTGCAGCCATGTCACAAGCCAGGTCTTGATAACAGCAAATGAGCGATGAGAGATAACCTTATATATTTACACTGGAGGGAAGCCAACAACAAAAGGCTCAAGTGTTTGTACCTGACAAGATGACAATGAGAGAAAATCCTGCCCATTTGTTCAGAGGATCTTTCCTCGACTGACAACCAAGGTTCAGCATCAACACCCCTGGCAAAGGTAAGGATTTTATTGCCACACCGTATTGCCATACGGAAATAGACTAAGCCAAAGGAGCACCCGGAGAAGAAGCCAGGGCACAGCTCCCAGTTGTGCAGCACACAAACCCTAGTTTTTTGGGACCTGTTTGAACTACAGCACAGCCCAAGCCCTTGGGCAGGCCAGGCCAGACAGAGTCTCAGTTCAGCCTGAGAAGGTCCTCCAAGCAAAAGGTATCACTCATCCAGTGTCTGCCCACAGAGGAAACAGCAGGAGATTCCTTCACTGGATACTGGATACTGGAATGATACTGGGTACTGGAACTCCCAATATCATTCCCCAAAAGGCTGAGACACCCAATCAGAAAACCCTGAGTTGATCCACAAGGATCATCAAGTCCAGCTCCTGGCCCCACACAGGACACTCCAACAATCCCACCCTGTGTCAGATAGCATTATCTAAATGCTTCTGGAACTCTGGCAGCCTTGGGACCCAAGACCATTCCCTAGAGAGCCTGCAATCAAACCCCAGCTTTAGTATACACACATACACTCACTGATCAAGCACCTCAACAGCTCCAGTCAGCCTGTGGTGTTGCACTTTGCTGTTTTGATGCAACCCCAGCCAAGCAAACTCAGCAGGATTTCCATGTGCCTCTGTCTCCAAGGCAGAAATCTTAGATCATTGCCTTAGAAATCAGGAGTTACTGCAGCCCATGGCCCTCCCAGCAGGATCTGGAACAGACACAGCACAAATGATGGACGATGCATCACTTGTATATTATGCTCCACAAGCAGTCTCAAGCTCCAGTATTTACAAACTAAACATGACTACTTTTCCTGTTGTCAGCATTAGAAGGCCATCAGGGTTACAAAAAAAAGATACATCCTAGTCTAGAAAAGGGGATAAAAATCAGATACTGATATGGTTATAGCCTGACACCTTCATCCTACCCTGCCATTCACTTAATGGGGCTCAGCAGGAGATAATGCAAATAAGAGTCATGCTTCATCATAGCAGGACAAGTCTTTTGTTCTACAGATTAAAATCTAACAGAGCAAACCCAAATACCCACAGAACCCTAAACAAGGCAAACTCACATCACTGAACAAGCAAGAGCCAAGAAGAGACATGGCATTGGACACCATGTCAGAGCAACCAGCCTGGGATAAGAAGGGCATGAAGACAGCCAAGGCTTTTACTCTACAGGAGAGTTTACACGAGGTGGCCTGAGCTATCATATTCTCAGGCACGCTGCTGTTCACCAGAATCTTTCCAGGCACCTTTTAAAACCAATGCAATTGAATTGCTAAGAACAAACCTCTTCTTGCTTAAACATCACATTTAATTGCCTGAATAAAGCAGGCCAATTCCTATAAATGTTAATAATTACTCTCACATAAGGACTCTTACTCCACAGGGCAGGGAACAGAATGGTGAAAAGCTGAGAACATGCATTAATATTTAGAACAAAGGAGACAGAACAAGCTGATAGGATTCCCAGTAGTATTCCATGGGAGGACAACTGGGCTCACAAGACAGCCTGGAACTGAACTGGCTGACTTTGGAGCACAAGCAAAATAATCCAAGTCTTCTCCAGTCACAAGGAAGAAAGAAAATTCTCCTAGTCTTCGACAACCAGGGAGGTTCTTATTCTTCACCATCACTACAAGGGAAACCTTGGTTACCTTAAGCTCAGGCATGAAGTCTTACCATGAGTGCCACAAAACTCTTTAGAAAAGGAAGGAACTCCACCTTAATGTTTCAAAATCTTCACTGCTGTAGAGTTAAAGCCTTGGCAGCACCCTCTGTCACACCATGCAGGTGTCATTCCAATGACTGAAAACCCACGGAGCTTCAGTGGAATTTGTAGCTCCATAAAGTCATACAACATCTAGACAGAGGAGTGAATAACAGTGACCAAGTTTACTGATGATATTAAGCTATTCAGGTTAATAAAAACAGTAGTTGACTAAGTGGATGACTTTGTGAGAAAAAGCTGCTGAACTTTACAGGACACTTGGTCTACCAGGTTGAGAATATTTAAACAATGCGTGGGCAGAAAATCCCTACCCTAATTCCAAGATTATGGGTTCCAAACTGACCATTAACCATTGGAAAAACGATCTGGAACTCCAGGAAATTGCTACCCTGAAGAAAAGCAAATATCACCCAGAACAAAACATACTACTGTGCTGTTATACAAGCCCAGACAGATCTATCCTGAGCAGAGTGTAGCTCTGCTCCTCTTCACCTCCACAGGCATGGAGCAGAACTGGAAAACCACCAAAGAAAAACAAGGATGAGTAAGGGGCAGAAAGATTTCCACCTGCAGAGCCACTGTGCTGTAACTCTCTGGCCAGACAGATGACTGTAAAGGCAGAGTAGGCATAGAGGAGACAGTGAAATAATTGCTCACCACCTTTTCTCACACAAGAACAAGGGGGAATGATGAGGCAGACTCAAAGTAAACCAAAAGGACACATTTCCCCACACTACACACAATTTATCTGAAGAACTGGAGATCCTGTGGATGCTCAAGGAGTGCATAGAAATCTTGGACAGAAAAATCATGAACTGATAAAGACAAAGATACATCATCAGGGTTAGGTAAATTCCAAGGCCATATATTGTTCAAGAGAAGGAAAAACTTCAGAGATGGAGACGTGCCTAGTATAGTCCTCACAGGTGTTTGCTCTCAACCATGTTATTGCCAGCTGCACACAGGACTTTCTGATTGGAAGTCCAAGGAATGTTTCTCTGTGCCCAGCAGACATGCAGCTCCTGCACCCACATGAGACGCACTTACAGACTTTGATCTGACCCACTGCAGCTGCTCTGGTATTTGAGACTGAAACACCACCTCCATCCCAAATAAGACAGAAGAGACATTTCATGCTACAAGAAAAACACACCACAATATTCTGCATTATGAGAGAACAAGAGGAGAGACCTATTTGCCTGCTTCCGTCAGCCATGAAGAGCTGAATTCACAAGTTCAAGTAAAAGAGCCAACACTCCCTATAGCATGTCCTGTCATTTTACAGCCACTTGAAAGGGAACACAAAGCCACATTCACTGGAACAGAGTTTTGAATTTCATATTTTTGCTTTTTCCTAAGTGTATCAAGAACACGGCTCTGGAATCAGCTGAACTCCAAATCAGACTGCAGCTGATGATCAGGGCTTCTCAATTTCTTTAATTTTGAGATGATGATGGGAAATTCTCTGAAGGTATTTTACAGATGGTACCACAAATAACAGAGCTGAGATGGAGAGAGCAGAGCTCCCCCCACTGTGCACAGATACAAAAAAGGAAACTAAAGAGTGTGGTTTCCTTTTCCTCCAAGATTAGAAACAAAAGACAAGAGTTTTAGTAGATTTTATCTAAGTTTTCCAAACTGGGATTACACTACAATAGCTCTGCAGTTAACCACAGAAAAAAACCCAAACAAAAAAAAAAAAAAAAAACCAAAAAAAAACAAAAACCTAAAAACCAAAAAACAAAACCAGCTCAGCATTGTGCTTTTAAGGAAAAAAAAATTCTAATTATAAAGAACCAGAAATTTCCAAACACTCAAAACTCCAAACTGCTCAAACACACTGTTATATGACTTATATGTCAAACAAAAAGGCTCATACTGGGCACTACTCACTAAAAGGAGCTATGAACAATTCTCTATCCCAGCCAGCAGTTTGGATAATGATCATTCTTGCTTAACAGGGACTTCCTTAGGAACTGCTGTGGTAGAGAAGGGTGCTGGTACTGTTCTGGCTGCCAAGCCTCCAGTGGTTTGCACCACTAAGGAATTAGTTATTAACTCACAGAGCCTTAAGACAGCACAATTACTACCAGGTTCAAAACAGAAAATGCAGGAAAATGAGAGGACTAATTGCAGTGAGAATGACCACACAGCAGAAAACAAGGAGCTTCATAAACCTGAGACAGAAAAGAAGAAAGTAGCTTCTTTCAGGCAAAAAGCTGGTGCAGAATTACAGTTTCAGTAAGAACAATGAAGGAACACTGTGCATGGAGCTGTTCTTGATGGACTTGCCTACAGATCAATGTGCTTCAACTGTTTTCTTGGGATCCTAATCGGCTTTCAGTGGTCTCGTGACCCACTGTACTTCTGCACTAGGGAAAAATCCAGGGAACTGAACCAGACTGTGCCCTGGAGGTTTCACTGAATGAAACAGCCAGCAAGAACTTTTGCTTGGAAGATAAGTATATTTTCTGGGGAAGCAGCTGTTAATAAAATAACCTGAAACACATACCTGTATCAAGTAGCTCTTAACCTCAGTGCAAGCAAGTTATCCAGAACTCTTGGAAGAAAAAATAAGAGGAAAAAAACTAAAGCAACCACCACTGCCCCACACCTTACACACTCCCTTCTGCATTCCATGCCCTTCACAGTGTTTCTAGCCAATTGACCAGCCCTATATATGCAATTTATCACAGAATCACAGACTGATTTGGGTTAGAATGGACCTGAAAGCCCACCTCATCCCACTCCCTGCCATGGACAGGGACACCTTCTGCTAGACCAGGCAGCTCCAAACCTCATCCAGTCTGACACTGGACATTTCCAAGGATCCAGGGGCAGCCACAGTTTCTCTGGGGAACCACGGCCAGGACCTCAACACCTTTACAAAAATTACTTTCTCCCTAATATCTAATCTAAATCTACCCTACTTCAGTTTAAGGTCATTTCCCCATTTTAATTCATCTGCCAAAGGGAAAAAAACCCTGTGCTTTTTAATTTTAAGACATTAATTTGCAGTCATTAATATGTTCATAATTAACTCAATTAACATATATATAACAACAATTAGTTCAGGGTATTCTGCAGCTCAACGCTGAAATCATCCAGCCAAGATAACCTGGAGTGGGGGGATATGAAGCTTTGCCCACATTGAGAGGGCAAGAAGTAGGTTGGGAACTAGGTCACAAGAACAGGGTGTGGAATAAACTCCCCCTGCTCAAGAGCATACCTCTAAGAGGTTCAAAACCCCATTGCAGATGGCCTGCACTCTCTGTCTAGACCAACATCAATCCCGGTCCTCGAATCCTAGAATGGCCTGGGTTAGAAAGGACATTATAAATCTTCTAGTTCCAACCCTCTCCCATGGACAAACAGTACATCTCAACAGGCCCTTAAACCAACATCAAAAAGTCAAATTCAAATATTATTTTATAATATTAACAAACAGTATATTAAAATATTATTTTAAAGACTTCTAACACAATATTAATAGTGAGAGACAGGACTACAAGGTAAGTGCAAGTGGTTGTCTCTTCAACTGCTCTGATTCCGCTTCAGTTGCAGTGAAAAGGCTCCCAGCTGCTTCCATTTTAGGGATGAGGAAACAGCTCCCTGTCTCACAGGAGAAAATACAGGTTAGAGCATCACATAGATCTAAGTCCTCCTTCCAGTTTTCTCCTGTCTTTAGACACAGCTAGAACACAAGCAAAAATCTGTGAGTGTTCTTAAGGGCTGGCTTAAAAATATCATAAGCACAAAGTATTCCTTACAAACAACTAGTGCCAAGCCACTGAAATAAGCAGGATGGCTTGTTTCCTCCATTCCTGGACAAATATACAAACATGGACACAGACTTACAGGATTTAAACAGCCTGGAAATAAACTGAAAACACATGCATTGCTGAACACAACAGAAATTCTGTCTCGGTGCATCAATCAATTAATTTCACTATGGCCAGGATCTGGAGCAGAAAACAGCAAATAACCCCTGAATGAAAGGAACTGTGTGAGTGGAAGGAGCGTTCCCTTACTGCCACAGAGAACAGTTAGCCTTGCCTGGATATAGAATATCCAGAAATTGAATCTTCTGGTCAGAAATACTGTCCGGTGGAATACGGTCAAGCCAAAGCAAATGCAGCATTCTCCAGGACAACTCTTAACAGCAGGAGGAAAGACTGCTGGTCCGCCCTCTCGAGAATATTCTCTCTCCTCCCCTCTGAGATTACAAACTGAGAAGAAAAAAAGAGCTTTGTAAAATCCATTAAAAAGCATTCATGTATTCCAGTGACTGTGAAATAGCCTGCCCATTTCAAACAGGTTCATACAACACCCCTCAGTTTTCCCTTAAATCACATGTTCCAAGGAGGCAATGACACTTGCCACTATTAATACTCCTTTAACCTCAGCATCAGCTGAAGCACAAAGTAGCACAATTCCAGAAATAACAGATCCAATCTGGCAAACCCTACCTTTGTGCTTTGAGGCTGACCCTCAGCATGACAAAGCCCACCAAAGACCTCCACATCCTGCACAGCTCAGCGTGACTCAACACTCAAAGTCCCAGTGCAAAATGTCTCTTCTCAGCTGCCAACCTGACCCCTAAGCACACTACACAGGACTGGTTTACACGAGACAGCCTTCCTAAAATCCCTGGAGTCTGTGAGTAGCCAAATATCTCAAGACTGGGCAGGCAAAAAGAACCAAAATAAACTTCCCTTAGAGTTTTCCACTTATTACATTTCCACAAAACACAAGCTATCAACCTTTCACACCAAGCAGATCATTATGGGATATCTTTTCACCAAGGTCACTGCAGCATTCCTAGAAATCCAACTGCATGACCATGGGCAGGGATTTGTGTTATTTCAGTTGTTTAAAGCAAAGATAAAATAATTCTTATGTGGAAGAAGTCAGTGACAAGCTCTACCATAAAAGCAGCTGCTATGGGTTTCAAGATTGCTCCAAGAAGGATTGCACTGCGAGTCAGCTCCACCATTTTGTGACAAGAGAATATTCATGTATTTTTAAAAACTAGATTAGTAGAGCCAAGCAACACACAGAAAAGGAATGGGGATTAGCTTTAGAGGAACAGGATGGGCATAGGCAACAGGAAAGGAAAAGAAAGAGGATTATTTCACTCTTTTCAACACTGAACTAACTACCCACCCCTCTCCCTTCACCGGACAATGAAAACAGCATAAACACTATACATTTTTCATATAATTTCTCGGACCTGCTTTAGGGGATTCTGAAAAAATGACTAAAAGTGAGAAGTATAAAAGAATATTCAAGAGTTCCCAGACTTTCACAAGAGATCATCCATCTACTCAGGCAGCAAGCAGGAATCAAACTGCAAATCATTTGGGCAAGCTGAAACCGAGTGAAACTATTTCAGCTTGGGAGAAGTTCGAAACAAGCCAAAACTTGAAATATTTAAGCTTCAAGAAGCTCAACTGCAGAACATGAACATCTCACACTGTGGGAGAGAGAAAAGAGCTGGGAGCAATGGGATTTCCCCAGCACAAAAAGCAGGGAGTTGCTGCTAGAGCAGCGTTTTAACTTTCCAGTGCTTCAACTGCAGGTCCTCATTTCTTTTTTTAATTCAGGTGATTACTTGAGATGCTTCAAGCAGACAGAGCATAGTTTGGGCTTTTTGGCACCTCTAGTCCCATGGAAGGAATCACTCCAAGAAAAAAGAAAACCCTCCTTCAGCAAAAATAACTGGAAAAGTAAATGAAACCATGAAAGAGAAGATACATAAACCTTAACCACATTCCAGGCTATGTCAGTGAGTGACCGAGGAGGTCAAACTGCTGCTGTAAGAGTGACCAAGGCTAGAGAGTCACCTCTGCAGTACTGGATGTTACAGAGGCCTGGGGCATGAGACAGGGGTGAGTACATAGCAAAAGCAAACACCAACTGTGTTTACACAATTCCCTTCTCTTCTGCGATTTCCAAAGACCTATGACTAAGTTCCTTTGCAGAGAAAGAGCGCTTCCTAATCAACTGCTGCTGCACCCACTACAACACGGTTCAGAAAGGCAGCGCTGGCACTCAGACCATTGCTGCTGCTTTCAACTCTCCACACTAGCACATCTCAAGAAACAAGGGGAGGGGACTTCAAAATGCAAGTGGGAAGACAATAGACGGTTTACAGCTTTAAGAAAACTGCTAACCTTCATTTCTAGTATACTCCTGATTTTCAGACTTTACAGAGCAAACATAGCAGATTTCCAGAAGAGCCCATCATTCTGTCTGCTTTTCCCGAAGCCGCCTGCTCTCTTTTCCTCCTTCTTCTGCTTACCCATGCTAGTATTAACTCTTTTCATCCATCCATGCCTAACCTGTCCTTAAGGAGCATTTTCCCCCCTTTCCCTGTATTCTCCCAATGTGCCAGGGTCTGACTAACAATGCTAACTGTTGCTTCCTGAAGTCAGGTCTGGAGGATATCACAGAATTCCACAATGATTTAGTTTGGAAAGCACCTTACAGACGATCTTCCTCCACCCACTGCCATGAGCAGGGACACCTTCCACTAGACAAGGCCCAAAGCCCCAGCTAACCCAGCCTTGAATGCTTCCACAGACAGGGCAGCCACAGCTCCTCTGGGCTAACCTGTGCCAGAGCCTCACCACCCTCACAGAAGATAAAGGCTGGGTAACTAGTGAAACAATTCTAGGAGGTGAAACCACATAAAACAATCAGGTCCTCACAAAAATACCAGTTTACACCTTCACACCTTGCCATTTATTATTCCTCCTTACAGACTTTCTCCAAGCACTGCAAGTGACCACCTTTGTGCTAAAGTGTTATTATTTATATGATGGTCCACGTAAAACATATATAAAAAGTTTAAAACTGCATTCACTGTCACAGTGAGCAGTTGCAGTTCCCAATTCTGTTCTTCCAAGTATTGGGTGAAAAATTCCCCATTGCTCAAATGAAAGAGATCATCAGGAAACTTGGCAAACTCCCAGCCAGCTGTGCTAATGCTAATTTTTATAATTATCGTTTTGATCAAACATAAGGGGAAGGGAAGGGCAGTCCCAGGTGACTTTACTACAGCTGAACCCAAGTAAGATTCAAAGCCTGAATTTGGGGCAGGATTTTCAATTAATGCATCATTAAGGCATAGATGATGACAAGAGGATTTAAGAGCAGCTGCAAGGCAAGTTGTGAGCTCAGCTCATGTACCACAGTGCTGGCAGTGCCATGCAGGTGATAGCCCACCTTGGCCCCAAAGAGAGCAATGAGGAACATGACTGTATCCACAGGACAAACAGTCACAGACTTCAATCAATCACAGGGAGAGAGATTTAGGTTGGGCATTAGACAAAGCCTCCTTACAGGAAAGATAATTAAGGAGAGGGATAGATTGTCTGGGGACGGACAGGAACCACTGTTCCTGGAGGTTTTACAAGTGGAGGGAGACATCTGTCATGCTGACCCCACTGTGGCCAGGGGGTGGATTAGGAGCCATTCTAAGACCCAGCTCTGATTTCTAACAACTTCTCAAACGCCTTGCTGGTCTCCAACATCAAACTGCTCCGATCTAGAAGCTGATAATGGCACAGCACTTGGCAAAAGCTGAGATTCAGTGTAACCAACACGCAGTCAATCACAGGCAGGGCTTGGGCAAGGCTCCTCGCCCTGCTCTTCCAAGTGCTGGCATTTCACAGAATCATGGAATGGTTTGGATTGGAAGGGATGCTAAAGATCATCTAATTCTAACTCCCTGCCATGGGCAGGCACACCTGCTGCTAGGCCAGGCAGCTCCAAACCCCGTCCAACATGGCCTTGGACACTTCCAGGGATGGGAGAGCCACAGCTTTCCTGGGCACCCCATGCCAGGGCCTTCCCACCCTCACAGGGAACAATTTTCTCCTAATATCCAACTGAAACCTATTTTCTCAATTTAAAGCCATTCCCTCTTGTCCTGTCTCTCCAGGCCCTTGCAAACAGTCTCTCCCCATCTTCCCTGTGGGTTCTAGAAGGCTACAACTAGGTCACCTCAAAGCCTTCTCTTCTCCTGGCTGAACAATCCCAATTGTCTCAGCCTCTCCTCACAGGAGAGGTGCCCCATCCTTCTAATCACCTTGGTGGATTCTCTGGACATACTCATCGATAAAGAGGGGCTACTATTTGGGTGTGGGTTCCAGATATGAGGAGGCAGATACCCAAAAGGCAGGCTAATGCCCACAAGTCCACCCCTTCACACCCCAGAGCTTGTCCAGTGCAAGGCAAGAGCCCACCACCTCTTGCCCTGCAGGACTCAGACAAGACACACAGATATGTTACCTTTTTAACATTTTCCTCCTCCTCTTGGCGTTTCTCATAGTGTGAGAAGTCATCAAAGATGGAGGTGGTATGCTTGTAGGTGGCAATGATTTTCAACACCTGCTTAGCCTTTTCCAGAGGCACCTCCTGAGTGTCTCTGGAGTTGGTCACTGGTTTATTCTCGTTGTTCTCTAGGCGGATGTGTCGCAGCTGGCTGTTGGGAACGTCCTTCACAAAAATCCACCTGACATCAAAACGTCCCTTCCACTTGTCCTGGGACCACACACCCGCACAAGTGTTATAGTCCACAGCAGATTTCATTTCTGCTACGCCGCAGAAGTGACCACTACCATTGACACTGAACAGTAAATATACAGGGCCCTTCCCATTCATGGAGCGATAGGCTGCATCCAGTCTCTTGTTGCCATGCTCTGTACTGCACCAGATGTTGTATTTAATGGAACGGTGGATATCGTCCTCAGAGTAACTCTTAATAATGAAAACCCGCCCATGCTTTGGGCTCCAGTCAAAATCCTTGGGGTTGTAGTTGTTGACAGATCTCAACTTCTCCAAGACCGGGTGTGGCTCTGAAGGAGAACCAGAAGTGGACTGAGCCTGTCCCATTCCGTTACTGTCCACTCCATTCTGGCCAAAGCCATTGCCGCGATTCCGAGGGGCAACCCAGCGGGTAGGCTGTGCTGATGGCACAGGCAGTGGGGCTGGTGGTGGCAGCGCCTGCGGCTGCTGCCCACCCAGAGCCTGGGTCACTGGTGGGCTACTATTGATCTGCTGGCCCATGGGCTGCGGAGACACCTGCGATGGCTGCTGAGCAAGATTCTGGACCAAGGCCTGTGATGGTGCTTTTGCCACTGACCCTTTATTATCCCAAGTTCCGATATCCATGTTATGTTTTATGGGAGGAGGTGGAAGACTCGACCCTGCAATGCCATTCTTGGTCTTCAGCTTGGGCTGCTGCTTGGCGGGTTTGCTGGCAATGTCAGCCCATGAGGTTGGTTTTGGCGGTGCAATTGTTGCTGGAGGCAAACTGTTTGATGTCACGATATTACTGGTGATAGATCCGCTCCCCACGGCTGAGCCGACGACTTTTGGGACACTGCTCGTCACGTCTGTGCTGCCAAGCTTGAGGGCTGCCATGCCCTGGTCGATGGTGTTCATGCCAGGAGCCTTGTTCAGGGTCTCGTTGGCAAAGGCCGACTGCCCATCAATCATGGCCCCTCCCAGTGAGCTGGGAGCATAGGCATAGTTGCTGCTGTAGCCAGAGCTCTGAGTGGATTGACCCTGAGAACTGTTATTCCCCCAAGCCGAAAAGTCAATCCCGCTTGGAAAAAAGTTAAAGCCATGCTGCCCGAGGAATGGAGTGCTGCCAAGGGCCCCCGGCTGCCCGAACATGGCATCAGGGAGGAAGTGAGGCTCCCCGTTGCTCAGCTGTCCATACGAGGTCAGGTAGGGCATGGGGGGGTCTCCCCCTGTGGACCAGGCAGCTTCGCCTAAGGAGTAGGAGAATCCAATGGAGGGACTGAAGTAGCTTGGTAAGTAGGAATCAGACATTGCAGTGTATGCATTATTCTGAAAGAAAACCAGAAAAACATAAGCACTGCATTGTTAGAAGGATTTGAACCAATTTTAAGGGACTAGGAATAAAGGCAGCTGAGACTTCTCATGCCCCACTCCTCCCTACCTTAGGGCTGGACAGATAAACAGGCACAGCCTTGAACACCTCCTTTGTTACAAGGGCTCTAAAATCTGTTCATTGTCAGGAAGGTTAAAGACAAAGCTTCCCATGCCAAGAGGGGAGTGTGTGGTTCTCCCAACATACAATGTGGGACTGGACACTGGAAGCTCCTGCTAAGGCTTTAAAATCCAGTATCTTGCATCTTCTGCTAGCAGCTACTTCCAACATGGATGTTTCCTGCCTGTGTAACATACTTAACCCTTCTTAGACTATTACAGGGAGGATTTGGGGAAAGAATGCAGAGAGAAGGGGAATAAGAAAGAAAAGGATCCACTGGAAACACACTGCGAAAATCACGAGTGTCCCTGACTGCTTTCCTTAAACTTACTAGCCATGAAAACAATTTTATTCCTACAATTTAAAGCTCCACACTTCACAGTATTCCAAGAAATTACAAACAGGCATTTAAGCCCTATTCCTCAAAACACTAACTTCTCCAGTGCCGTCAGCACACACTGAAAATTACCTGAAAATGGAAAGTAATCAATAGAAGCCTTTTACAGCACAGTGATAGTACCAGCACAAGCAGGTTTCAAATCCAGAGAGGATTAAAAAACCCCAGCTCCATGCCTTGATCTCCCTTTTAGCATTCAAGTAACCTTTAGATTACAAAAAACAAATGCCTAATTTGACAATGAGGGAAGTCTCAGACATCCTCAAGATTTGCTTACATGAAAAACACCTGTCATTTCCCATTCAAACTCAGGTGCCCTCCAGGGAGCGGTTTCAGCCCTGCTAACGGACATTATCCTGAGTAATTTGAACCTGTGAGCAGCAGCCTCATACTGCCCATCCCAGTGCAGATGAGATCAAAGGCACGTTCAGTTCCCAGCTAAAAGCTTGGCTTGCAGCAGGCTCTGCTCCATTTTTCGTTGAATCATGTATTCATGTGCCAAGCACAGCTCCCAGAGGACTTTATGCCACACTGAAATCCAGGGAGTCTCTCAAGATGGCTCTGGCATCCTCCAGAAACAGCTGGTTTGCCACTCTACCTTCTACTTACAGGAGAGCAACAGGTTTGGGGATAACCAAGCCTGAACTTTACAGAAATTAATAGGAACTACTTAACAACATGTGTTCAGAGATTTCTGTGGTACTGTCTGAAACTCAGAGATGCTCTCTCCAACCTTTGCTTTCACAAAGGTCTCCCAAAAGCAAATTAATAAAAAAAAACTCACTCTCATCCAGGGTTTTACTAACTGAGGAACTCAATCCTACTAAACCCAGGACTCAGTACATCCAAAAGCACCAACACGGACACTAACCTGTAAGACAAATGTAAGAACTTAAAACTTTTTATTACTATTTTGAGCTAGCCGAGTCACTTCCTAAGTTAATCACCACAATGGTAAGAGTAACAGTTTCTCTCCTGAACTCAGCTTTAAAGAAACAGGAACATGGTGGCCCATCCCTAAACCCGAGGGAGAGCTATTTTCTCTCCACGGGAGCATGCGAAGCGCATCACTATGAGAAAAATCTTTTCTCTTGTCCCCTCAAAATATCTTCCCACTTGTCAATTACGTTCAACATTGAGATATCTAACACAGGGTGTATTAAGCTATGACCTGTAGAGTACTAAGCAGCTACGTAAAGAGGGAGCAGAGCAGTTCAAAAGTTGAGCACAGGCAGCTCAGAGAAGATTTGGGATAGAGTCACTGCTGTTCTCCACCTGAACGTCTCCAACTTCTCCAACGTCTCTGCTTCGTTATCAAACACAGCACCTCGCTCTGCTCCCCTGCCCTTGCACAACTGACACGTTTGCTGATTACCATGCAAATAAAACTCCCCCAGCCTTTTATTCTCTCCATGACTAAGACTCTTTGCAGTTATTTCCTCAAATTCACTGTTCCTCTTCACCTCAGACCAGAAACAGGGCTCTGAGTGAGCTTTGTTATTGAGCTTTTAGTTTTTAAAGGATTGAAAAATTATTTACTGTGTATCTGAGCTTTAAAATAGTAACCACAGTAACCTCGTGGGAGCTGACAAGTAACAGTCATACCTGAAAGAGCAGCTGGGGAATAAGGAGCAGTGAAATTTACAGCACGGTTACCTCACGGGTGTGTGGAGAGCTCAGGAAGCAACTCCAAAGCCAATTTAATTCAATTTTTCAGAGCAGTTTCTCTCCCTTTCCCATCTCCAGCAAAGAGGTGCACCCTTGGATACCTGAGTATTTTTGCCTCCCTCCAGACCAAGCTCTGCAGGTTTTGGACTCTATTTGATAGAATATAGGACAGCAACACAAGGAACTGAGAGGCACTCAAAGGTTCCACTCCAAGTTAACTTGGCGGTTTCACCTTGCTCAGGCTCACTTTCTGCCTCCTGGGGCATATCCAATCACCACATTATTTTCAAAATGAATTTTTACCAGCCTGAGACACACAGAAAGAAATTAAATGATTCAGAAATACTTCATCAAAACATGCAAAATAGAGTAAAATACTGTGATGCCTCAAAATTATAGTAACCCTCACTGTCTTTAGGAACCTTAAATAAAACTGCAGTTTGTAGGAAATGTATCCATATTCAGAAAGAAGCTGGGAATTAGGGATGTTGATAGCTGAGAGAGAAAAAAAACAGCATTAAATGATAGCTACTAGGAAAGCAGCTACTTTTATTCAAGACTTGAGAAAGCAGTAATGTTCTCTCACCCTATGACAGCTGAATTTAGGCTTTTAACTTTTCAGGAGGCTGAATGCAGTGAGTTGTCTTGATGGACAGGCTGAACTCTGAAGATTATGAACAGCTCACAGATACAGAATACTTACTCTCAGGTCTTTAGCACAAACTAGGAAAATACTTGTTGAAAATTTAACTAATACAGAAACCTGCTCCTGTGTTCCAATAAAACATGCATCACATTTCCATGAAAAGAAATACTGTACTGGGTAGCAAATATATGCAACGATACAGAAAAGGGAAACCAGAACAGCTTATTTTTACTGATCACAATCGGAAAGAGAAGCTAAGAGAATAATCTGACTGCTTCAGTGCTATTACAGATGTTTATCTATGGTACTCAGTTATACATTTAATCAGCTGAACTCCATCTGTTCTATGCCACCCCCCTGCAGCTCATTAAGGAAAAAAAACACCAGTTAACAGTGGTGCTACTGTAAGAGAAAGTGAAGAAAAGCAGCTGCAAGTTTGACTTCCAGGATATGTTTATACAGCTCCAGAACTCTCTGGCTCAACTTGTAAACAAAGTTCTCAGAAAGTCTTAACACTTGTATCACATGGGGTCCGAGTTTGCTCATTTTGGGGGTTTTTTTTGTGAAAAACAGAGAAATCTCTCTAACAGGCATTATCAGTTGACTTGGTGTAGAGGTAAGAAGGTTGATCTGACCTTCCAAAAGAGCAGCAGCCTCATGTGAAGCAACTTCACAACCCAACTCAGCACGTCTCTGGTGTAAAGAACCAGATACCAACACAGCCACAACACTAAAACTGAAAGAGCAGAAATGGTGACTTTGAGACAGTCATGTTGAAAATAAAGAGCTGGACACCATCTCTAGAAGTTCTCACAGCCTCAAAAAGTTGTCAAAAACCTTCCTGCCTCACCCATCACAATCCAAGGGTGGTCAATGCTTTCTACCAGCAGAAATGCAGGTATAAGACAGGATGTAAGTTATGGCAGCTGGCAAACATCAGAATGCAATTGGTGAAGATGGGGAACATACAAGGAGGCCAAACTCCCCTCCCTTGAAGCAGCAGGAAGCCTCGGTGCTCTTGGTGCATTGGGCACCTTGCACTCCTGCCTGCAGCAGGTACTCACCGGGCGGGCCTGGGGACTCAGGTAGGGCTCAAAGTCATCATCATTCAACCCATCCTTCTGGTGCACAGAGCCATTTTGCACTGAGAAAACATGTGTAGCGTTAGAAAAACCTATGTAATGAGCTCTCATTATTATCAACCTAAAGTATTTAGAGCCAAACCCTAGAGCATAACGAACTTCTGTCAATTCTAACACATCACACTCAGACAACGGCACACAGACGCTTCCCCACCGTACAGACATCACCTACAAACTATCCCCAGCCCAGCAACCGGGCCCGGTCGCAGGGCTCATTCCTCCCGGCAAGTTTTAGGGAGACTCTCCCTCTCTCGGCGGCGGGATCATCCCGCTACCAGTCGGGCCCGCCCAGCCCCCCGGGATCTCACCTTTGTTGCCCTGGCCTTTGGGTCTCTGGCGCGATCAGCGGCGATGTCGGGAGAGAAAGAGGGAGAGCGGTGAGTCAGAGGGACAGACCCGGCTCGGTGAGGACACAGAGCCAGTGTGGGTAAAACAGACCCGTCGCAACGGGGGAAGCGAAGGCCCGGAAGGGGCAGACCCGGCCGGGGAGGGGAGAGATCCGGCCTGGCGGGGTCGAGCCCTGCAGGGACAGGCCCGGCCCGGCCGCATCACAATGGAGCGCGGCCCTGCGACGGGAGAGCAGTGAGGCCAAAGCCGCCGCCCGGCCCGGCCCGGGGCGCAACCCCCTTTAGGCCCAGAGCCGCGGCCTCGCCCGGCAGGGCCGTCCCGGTATCGGCGGGGGGACTCCTACCTGCTCCAGAAGGCTGCTAGCCGACATGGCTCCGCGGCGGGGCTGCAGGCGGGGCGGGGCGGGGCGGGGCGGGAGGCGGCGGCGCTTTGTCCGGGCCCGGCGGGCTCGGGATGGCCCTGACGGACTCGGGGCGCCGCCGGTGGAGCGGGGCGGGGGATGCTCTATCCCACCATCCCCACCCCACCCCCCGGGCGCGCGTCTCTATGGCCCGGGCCCGCCGCCTCGCGCACCCCCGCCTGGTCACACGGCACCTCGCGCGCCCAGGCCCCGGCACAATGGCGGGAAATTGGG